>JACXGM010015223.1:0-21473 GCA_016801145.1 Umbra pygmaea | reverse complement strand
AAATGTATTTAATATTAGTACAATAACCAAAAACTCAAGTAATGACACGTTTATTATTACCTAACTTTTGGATACTTACATTTAAACACAGCCAAAGAAGAATTTCGGCTTCGGAAAACGCCTCCTATTCTGTTGCGCAAAGGATTGTGGGCTATATCAGCCCAAAAAGCATGCAGGGTTGCATACTTCGAAAATCCCCTGGAAATAGTAGACCATCCGGGGACTGCTGACATACTATATTTGCGTACTATGGTTTGGGACATTCTAATCGTAACCTGGCATACTATTTAGTATGCATACTTTGCGTATTTAGACGCAGCCCTAGTGTATGCTGGTTTTTGGTCTTTCCCTTCAATTAGAGCATAATTAGGACCTAGACTGCCAGGTGTGGGGAGATCCTAACCAATTTGTGAGCTACTCCATCAGGCTTGTACAAGGTCACAGCAAAAACCTGCATACACTAGGCCCTCCATGGAAGGGTTTGAGGACCAGTGCCGTAAGGAGTGGCTCCAGCCGCAAAATCCCCTTCCTGTCCGGAAGGCCACTGTGACACCAATGACTGGGGGGCCTGGAGGGATTTGCTGGCACTGGCATGGCGGGTAAGTCCTCTGGCACTGGCATGGCGGGTAGGTCCTCTGGCACTGGCATAGTGGGTAGGACCTCTGGCACTGGCATGGAGAGTATGACCTCTGGCACTGGCGTGGTGGGTGGAGCCACAGGCACGAGCATAAAGAGGAGTGGCCGTCGTAGTGATGTGCTGGGCTGCATAGGAAGGTCTCAAAGATCCAAGCTATCCAGCAAACTTGCAGTACTGTAGGTGAGGGGGCTGCAAACCAATTATTTTCCCTAGCCTGCGGGACTGGTGATAGAGGGGTCACTAGCTGACTAGGCTGTCTGGCAAGCAGAACAGTCTGTAGGGGGTCCACTAGCCGGCTAACCTCCAGGACTAGCGGGTACTTGTTGTTGTCCCGCTCACCATATTCCTCTTCCTCCTCAGAGGAGTACAGGTCTGAGTCCATGGTCTAATTACCACCACCATTTAATCACTTTCATAGAATTCCCCATTGCCCAGATGGTAACAGGCTCTGCCCTCACGCCGTGTCGAGTTACAGCTTCGATGTCTCCTATTGTTTTAGTTGTTCATTCTGTAGCAATGTTAATCTACCAGTGACTCCTTGTGTTCAGATTGAACATTTGTTAATTCAATCGTGGAAGTATAGTCAATGAACGTAATCATCCCGTGCATGATCTGACTAAAGGCTTCCGTGTTGGATGAGCAGTGTATAAAGAATTGGCGGCTGGGCCACATGTGTTTGGATGAACCAGGTGCGCCCCCCTCACCATCCCACAGATTTGGACAAGGGGTTGCAGAGTGCCGGCAAGGCAGGGTTAGTGGAAATGAAGAATTAAGAGTAATCTGGTAAATATTCACAAAAATTTAAATAAATACAATTTAAATTTTATTGACAAAAAAAATGTCTCTCTCAGCCTAGTAAATATATATATTTTTTTATATAATTAAAGAAAAAAATATAATAATTTTTAAACTTGGATTTGAAAATGTACTAAATTGATTGTGGTTGTAGACCACTCCCACCAGTCTCTATTTTTCTGCCATTGTTTCTATCTGTGTAAAATGAAGGGAGTTGCGGTGAGGTTTTGATTGGGTAGGCATAGGCTGAACTTAAACCTCAAATATCCTCCACTGATAGAGAATACAGTGTCAGGTCTGAAAATTTATGCCAGTGACACAATTTGACAGTGACAAAATTGTGAAAATGTTGGCTCTGTATGCAACCACTATGATTTTGAAAGTAAACAATCAAGATGCAAAATTATTGCAAGAACTGGGAAGAAATTACAACTGTTATTATTTATAAAGTGCTACCTTTATTTGTTTTCTCTCTGGAAAATTCTTGTTAACTTGCAATTGTTTCATTTCTCTTCACATTCAAGCAACCTGATTTACAGACATACACATCAGCACCACTGAGTACAGCACATGTGATTACTTTGTCAAACACTTGCATGTAATGGAAAGCAGGACAACAAAAATATAAACTCAGCCAAAAAAGAAACATCCCCTACTCAGGACGTTGCATTTTAAGGATAATTCATCGATGTTTAAACAATGTTTTCCATGCGTGTCCAATGACCCAATTAAGGTCACAGTTATGATAGCGTAGGAACTGATGACACTAATGAGACCTTTCGTCTGACTCCAAAATAAAAACACCAGGGTCCCTGCTCATCTGCGTGAACATGTCTTAGGCATGCTGCATGGAGGCATGAGGACTGCAAATGTGGCCAGTGCAATAAATTGCAATTTCCGTACTGTGAAAACAGGAGGGACAGCTGAGTGTCCTTGCAGCTAATTGAACATGTGTAACAACACCTGCATATAATTGGTACATCCGAACATCACACCAGGAAAGCACAATCCCTCCTTCAGTACTCAGACTGTCTACAGTAGGCTGAGAGAGCCTGGACTGAGGGCTTGTGAGCAGTGCACAAACCCAAAAAGTGTTCTTCAATGACAAGTTGCGATTTTGCCTCACCAGGGGAGATGGTCGGACTTGTGTTTACTGTCGAAGGAATTAGCGCTACACTGAGACCTGTATTCTGGAGCGGGAACGATTTGGAGTTGGAGGGTCTGTCATGGTCCGTGGTGGTGTGTCACAGCATCATCGGACTGAGCTTGTAGTCATTGTAGGTAATCTCAATCCTCCTCCCTCATGTGGTCCCTTCCTGCAGGCTCATCCTGACATGACCCTCCAGCATGACAATGTCACCCACCTTACTGCTTGTTCTGTGCATGATTTCCTGCAAGACAGGAATGTCAGTGTTCTGCCCTGGCCAGCGAAGAACCTGGATATCAATCCCCTTGAGCACATCTAGGACCTGTTGGATCAGGGGGTGAGGGCTAGGGCCATTGCCCCGAGAAATTTCTGGGAACTTGCAGGTGCCTTGGTGGAAGAGTGGGGTAACATCTCACAGCAAGAACTAGCAAATCTGGTCCATGAGGAGTTGCACTGCAGCACTTCATGCAGTTGGTGGCCACACCAGATACAGACTGTTAATTTTGGAAAATCTGTGGAACATGTTCAGTTTATGTCTTACATGTTGAGTCTTGATATGTTCATAAAACACAGATTTTAGAGGATAATTTAAACATATTCATACTCGGTTTGAATCAGACAAAAACCACAGAAAGGAAACCTGATATCTGTTCTTCACTTGAAATTCATGTTGGTATTTGCACACCCGTTGTAACGTCCAGCCCAGCTTTGGCTGGCGTACATGGTGTTAATGACACTTATATGTGTATATATATTGTGTGTGGACTTAAGATATTTGTGTTCCAATGCTCTGCATTGTAGATTTATGTTTTACAAATGTGTTGCTTTAAGACCATTTGACAGCTCCTCCGGTTAAGCAGTTCCTATGTAGATTTTAGGTAAGGTAGACCCAGTGTAATAATGATCTGTTTAATTAATTACTATCAGCTGTGTTCCCATTAGAGGTTTGTGCCATGCTATAAAGAGGGCTGCTTAACTGGAGAGAGCTGTCGGTTATTGATTGCTGTGAGGTATCAACAGTACGGTATGTCCTAATGCTATGTTCTGATTTTGGAGTTCTGTTATGCAGGGGAACATTGAAAGAAGTATGTTCGTGAAAAGAGAGCAGGTCTGGTAGTGTAACTTAGCGTACGCTCTGTATATATGTTAGTCGCGTCCACACCGCGGTAAGAGTGTGTAAAGTATATGTATATATATTCGTTGTGCTTACCACAGTCCTTGTCTCCTGCAACTACATTCCTCCATTGTACCTGCATTGCTTCATTAAATCATTCCATTTCGACAACCAGCTCCCGGCCTGTGTCTCCCTCTCTACACCACCACCTGATATCGTGACACCCGTATTTGCTTGGAGTGCAAATACGGGTGTGCAAATACCAACATGAATTTCAAGTTAACTTAACATTTTTCAACAATCAACCTGCTCTACTGTTAGTTGTGAAACACCAACAATTTGTAAGGATAAAAATCATGTTGCAAGTGAATTACCTTGTACATTTATCATGCTGAATTAAAGAACAAAAAACTAAAACTGAAGATATTTCACCAGTGATTTTATTTTATTTTAATTACTTTCATACCTAACTTTACTAGTTCGTTTTTCACAAATCTATTGTAACTTATTTTATTTCAGTTAATGATAGTGTTTTTTAATTGATAGTTTCAGTTTTAGTTTTAGTTAACTATAATAATAACCTTGGTGGGCATAAACCCAAAAAGTGCTCTTTAGTGACAAGTTGCGTGGTTCAGTGGTTAGGCAATCAGACTTATAGTCAGAAAGTTGCTAGTTCAATTTGTATCCGCTAAATGACTAAAATGTAAATGTAGATATACCAATCAAAAGTGTTTTAACACCCGAGAACAGGTAAATGATAAGAATTAAACTGCTTAATTAAGTGTAGGATGACTAATATTATTACAGAATCATATGCATCTGCAAAGCAATATTGGTCAAAAGGAGCATTTAAACCGGTACTCTGCTGAGCATAAAATATAATATTTCATTGTTACATTAAAATTTAATTTAGTTTGTCTCTCTCTGTAGCTCAACTTTGATTATTTTCCTTTTTCTTCTGTCTTAGCTATCTTTCTCACCCATTTATTCTCCTTCTGCTCCTGCCTGTACTTTTATTACTATGACAGAAAAAGGTAAATGTGGTTGGTCATACAAAACGTAATACATAAAATAATATGAAAACCTCTGTCTCATGCATTTGATTCCTCTCCTACAAACTGTGACACGCTGAGAGCTGTATTGCTTGCTCAACTGAAAACTAGCACAAAGACAAAAGTAGCAAGACTGTTATATCCCAATTATATTAAAGTAGCAAGACCACCAACTCCCCCTTTCTTTTAAAGGTTATTTACTAGATTAGACTGTCAAGTTGTTAATAAGTTAATCTTGTGTCCACTATGTCTGCTGCATTAGGCTCATTTTCAAAGAGTGTTTTTTACTTTGTGTTCATATTTATTTGACTATAACAGGAGTTAGCTAATGGCCATTTAAAAAAGTTCCTCATGTCTGGCATATCTGAAGTTTCTTCACTTGGCTAGTTGCTTGGGCTAGTCTCACTGTGCTAATGTAGTGTGATAACATCAATGTAATTATACCCTATAAGAATCAAGTCACAGTGTAAGAGCTGCTTCTATTCATTTTAAATGAGAGAGGAAAGCAGCAAGATGCATTGATGCTGAAATGGCAAGCTTTTTCAATGGCATTGACGCCAAGCGCACACAGCTCAGCGGGTCACATTCTAATTCAATTGAAAATGAATGAGTGGCGCTTTCACAGCATGTGGATGCTTTAAGTATATCTTTACCTTCAATAAAAGGAACGAAGCTAGAAAAGAATTGGAATGTGACCAGCTGAGCTGTGCGCACCTGGCATCAAGCAAGGTAAAAAACAACACAGGTAGAAAGTGGAGTCCTACTGATGCACACCGAGTGTCACAGGACTTTCAAATAAAAGAAAGGCTAACGGTGTTAAGACTCAATAATACTGACTACCAAATGAGCTGAATCACTTTTATGAGATGGTCCCCGTTCAAATGTTTGCATACCCTTAGGACTTAATTTTGTGTATTGTCTCCTTTAGCATCAATGACGGCTTGCAGTCTTTCGTGATAGTTGTTTATATGGCCCTTTATTTTCCCAGGTCCCGTACGTTCTTGGGTTGTCTTGCATGAACTGCACATTTTAGATCTCCCCAAAGTGTCTTAATGACATTGAGGTGAGGAGACTGTGATGGCCACTGTGAAACCTTCACTTTTTAGGAGATGTAGCCACTGAAGGGTCAACTCGGCGTTCTGTTTTGGATCATTTTGTCATGTTGGAAAGTCGAAGTGCGTCCCATGGGCAACTCCCGGGCTGATGAATCCAAATTGTCCTCCAATACTTTTTGATAACATGTTGCATTCACCTTCCATCAATTTTGACTAAATTCCCTGTGCCACTTAAGTTCACACACCTCCACAACACCATAGATCCACCTCCATGCTTCACAGTAGGGATGGTGTACTTTTCATCATAAGCCATGTTGACTCCTCTCCAAACAAAGCATTTTTGGTTTGTTGAATTTTGGTCTCATTACTCCAAATACCTCTGTTTCAGGTGTTGAGCCTTGTCTAGGTGCTATTTGGCATATTGTAAGTGGGTTGATTTGTGGTGTTGGTGCAGTAACAGCTTTATTTCTGGCAACTCAAACATGCAGCCCATTTTTGTTCAAGTCCTTGTTTTGCACCTTCAAACAGCCACACTACTTTTTGCAGAGAAGTCTGTGTTTCAGTTGAAGTTGAAGTGGATTTTTCTTTGCATCTTAATCAATTTTCCTGGCAGTTGTGGCTAAAATCTACATTGGAATACCTGACAATGGCTTTGTATCAAAAGCATCCCTAATTTCCACAGAGTTTGAACAGTACTAATTGGCATTTTCAAATCTTTGGATATCTTTTTATTTCCTTTTCCCATGGCTCAGTAGAAGTGATTGCAAAGTGAGTGCAGTCCTGGATGTGTCATGCTTAGCCAATGGGGCGTTTACAGGACTATTGAACATTTATATTAGACTTTATTCCTTTTTAGCTTTATATTGGTATACAGGTTTCAATGCATTGCATGGTGGTTTGGTTTCTCTTTGTGAAAATGTACGTATGTTCCTTTAAGGACCTGTAACAGCTCCTTCAGTCAAGCAGTTCCTAGTCAGAGTTTTAGATTAGAGTGAGCCGGTGTATTGTAGATCTGTGCAAATAATCATTGCCGGCAGCTGTGTTTCTATTAGGTATTTGTGCCATAGTACAAAGAGGACTGCTTAACTGGAGAGAGCTGTCGGTCATTAATGCTCTGAGTTGCGGTTATGTAAGTGTATGCATTTCTTTCTGTTTGTTGGCTACGTTACAAAGTGTATTCACGTCTAGATGTATATATTGTGAAAGAGTGTTATCTGTTAGAGTATATTGCGTACGCTCTTTATAGCTTACTGCCAGCGTTCCGTGCCACTGCTAAGCGCACGTAAGAAAGTCTATATACCATTGTGCAACTCACAGGTTATTTTCACCTGCAACTTGTAAAGAAAGTGTTCCTTTGTGGACGTCAGTTAATTGAACGTGCTACTCATCGAACCATCTACCTGCCTTCGCTCTCTCTCCTTATTCCACTGCACACAGCCGTTACAGGATAAAATGTGCAGGGTTCTCTCATGAGCTATGAAACTCATTTACTATTTATACACAGATACTAATTACAATCGAAAATGTGTGGAAAATTACCCCTAACCCTCCTCAATCCATTGATGCTCTAGAGGGTCAAAGGCGATTATCACACGAACAGTGACAGCGCTATAGGGGGCTATAGCCCGTCAGGATTTTCAATCGCCCCAGTTTAGCCCCCCTAGTCTTGCATAGCTAGACCTTCAGACTGACAGAAGGTCTGGACTCAATATATTAAATATATTTTTTGTGTTCCCATTCGCTTAAATAGCAAATGAGAAACTCCTCACAGTGTATTCACAACTTTCAAAAAGAGGAAAGAAACGGCAAGAGATTGATAACGGCAGCGCTAACTCGTTTTTTTGTAATTTGATAGAATTTACAATGTAATACAATATAAAGTATAGTGTTAAACATACATATTTTTTTTGTAGGATTTATGATAATGATGACCGTTAAAATTATACAATCTATGGTTAAAAGGCATCATTACAGTTCTGATTATGCATACTGTATTGTTGTTATTGCTGAGCACATGGTGCTGTCCAGTGCTGAAGTCTTTGCCTGTAAAAAGTTTTTGTTGTTGTAAAAATAAAAATAAAAAACATGCAGTTTGTCTTATCTTACACCTCTTCGGAAAACGAAAATAAATCTGCTATATGCAAATTTAACGGAGTTCACGTCAACGAAAGCAACACGCTGAGCTGCATTTTATTCATCTATTGTCAGCCAATATCAAAGACTGCAACAGAAGAAAGAGCGGCTATAGCACTGGAAAGATGATTTAGTCTCATTACTTTTAATTAAGATGATTGTGTTGTGTTTTGAGCCCCTGCGACTTACTTTCAGTTTCATTTGCGGCAATAATTTAGGCTTTGGCTTGTTGAAGAGATAAGCTGGATTCACACCAGGTCCGGCAAACTGGTTGCATTGCGGCGGAAGTCTATTCATTTCAATAGGAAGCAATGCGCACTGCTGCGGCAAATCTACCTGAACCGGCAAAATGTGGATGCGGTGCGGTGCGGCGGGTGTGAGTCAAAAAAGTAATCCAACTTTTGCGGTGCTTTGCCGTACGGTGCCAGAACCGGAAATTGATTTACCTCAGAGAAAGAGCTAATATGTCGCTTTCATCTATGGGTGTGTGAGATTGCAAGACAAGCTTTGACAGCTCAGTTGATAGTTTTCGTATTGTCAATGAATACTAAACTGAAAACAGCTCCTGTCAGTCGCCTTGCTGGAGATGGACAGTTGTATGCAATGTGTCCCACCATCTCGTAGATGCGGAAGATAGATTACGATGTTGATTGCAGTGTACAAGTGTGTCTGCATTACGATGCCGTACAGGGATTTTTTGCTGTGTCTCGTGTGAATCCAACTGTAGCCTACGTCTGCGGCAATGCGTGTTGCTGTAGTAGCGCCGTCATATCTGGCTATAACATAGCCTATAACAGGCTCACAACCATTATTTTTTAACATTTTGGGATGAGTAAAATGTGGTTTCAACAACCAGATCCAGTTACATAGGCTATGTCCAGTTTTGTCAGTAATGCATCCAAGTCAAGACCACCTCCTGAAGTGGTTTGAGTGATCGAATTTAAATCTGTCTTGAAAACATTTTGGATTGCATTTAGGCCTAAACCGCATTTATATCTGCATGATGTGACCAGGTATAAGGTCCATTTCTCTTCCAGCTGGGCTGAAGGTAGGCTCCCAGTTGCTACTACTGGCGCCTGGCCGGCAGGGGACACTAAACACCGTTTGCGAGCCTGACAGTCGCGGGGGTGGTCTCGTGTTGTTACCACAAGCGCAGCACATCGAATCATTTCATTTATTAATGAATCTGTCTCAAATATATTAAAAAAGAAGCCAAAAACCGTCCCGAAGTCCGGCCTGCATGTGAACAATGACATGAAAATTGTCCAGAAGCCCATGTTGCAAATAACTCGGTGCCCGTTGCTACTCTTTGTCAAAACATAATTTAAAACTACACTTCTGTTGAATGTGGTGTGTACCAATAACTGCTTTTATTAAAAAAACTACAATTTCTTTATGAAGTATCTCTATTGACGTCATAAATATCAATTGTTTTCTCAGCACCCTCACACATTGGTCTAGCCCCCCCTTAGCACCGGTAGAGAAAAGATTCTGGCACCGTCCCTGCTCATGAACCATACATGCTAGGAGCATGGAGCACTGTTGGAAAGGGGAGAATTAGACGCTAATAATGAGTGGTGTCTCAACTCTGTGGGTTACTCACAGCCGGAGATATTGCGCGTCAAAGCCAACGATGGTCTTTCTATTTGACAAACAATATCACAGACAGGAAGTAGGAAGTGAAAAATGACAAAATAACACATTTACAATGATGTAGGACATCATCCTACATAACACAACCATTTTTGGAGTTGGGATTTAGCTGTGTTTTAAAAACGTATAGAAATCTAGTTAGAAATGAGTGTAGCATTTTGATGTTGACCTGTTTGTATGGCTCCCAAACATTGCACACTGGTCCTGGAGCCCTGGGTGCTTGACAATAAGCAATAAAAAGCCTTATTCGTTATAGTTTACATGCTTTTACACATAAAATACAACAAAAAATACAGACATTCTTGAGTTTTTTGGGATAAATATTTAATAAAACATAAAATATAATAACCCAGGATGTTGGATTTAATTTATCCATGTTGTAGCCTTGGGTCTGCTGAGTCCAGAACCATAAGGCACTTCACTGTAGGTCAAAGTATGACCTTTCTAGAGGCCCAAAAGTCAACTGTGTGCCAGGCGGGCCTACAACCCCTTAGACCTTGAAGGGTAAGCCATTTAAATATGTGTATATTATGAGGCCAATCATTCAACAGTATGTATAAACTTTGATCAGGACCAGTTGGGAGATTTCAGTTATCATTTTGATTTAAAAAAGGCACACAGGATTATGTAATAATAGATGGCTTCCCCTAACCAATATCCCAAAATTAAAGAAAGTTGTTCTGCATGATCAATCATGTAGAACAATGGCTAGGGGTATGTCAGTTTATGAGCTGTAATGGGGTTCCATGGCGCAGCCTAGTGAGGAGACAAGAGCGAAAAGTTGAGGATAAAACAAATGTAGTTTTCATCTGAAAAGCACATGCAAAATGAAACTAGCCTCAATGGGCAAAATACTCAATGACATATAACACTGGCACACGGACATATAGCAAGACAAATCCTGACAATATACAAATACTGCTTAGACAGACAAATAATGAGTAATGGATGTCAACTGTGAAATCAATCAGGGAATCTGTTGTACTATGTAAAATATGTGATTGAGTCACATGACCTGAGGCGGGAAACTTAAACGAAGCACACAGGAGAGAAATCAAACACCATTACACAGAGTTTTAAATTAATTGTCTCCTGAGGGGGGTGCTGTGACACGAGCGCAACTGTAATTAACTAAATGCAACTGTGAGTAAACTGTGTTGACCTGCGTTTACCTAAAAGCATCTGAAATATTAACAGTGTACTTTGAAGAAAAAACGAAAATGTTTTAGATAAAGAGAGATGATCATGAATGCTGGGGCAATTGACTGAAAGACTATCAGTATTCTCTGTCAGTAATTTGTTTCTGTGTTTTTAACCCAGAAAAGCATCCTGTAGCAGCCCACACCACAGCAGTTGCCAAGCGTGCTTTTGTCTTTTCAATTGGGCATAGCTTTAATCACAATGAATCATTACAAACATGACAGGTGCATAACCAACAATAGCACACACATACACATAAGTGGATGTTCACTAGTAGATGGCCAAATGAGATGTGAAGTGTTTTCCTGTAGTGGGGTAGGATAGCAAAAGGTGTCACGTAGAGCAACGAGGTTAGGCAACCTGGCATGAACACTGAAAAAATATTGCCAATGGCAAACATTGATAAAACGTGGTATTTTGAAAACTCTTGTGAGAGAAAAGTACTCCCATGAAAGGGTTTAGTGAAGAGCTTTTCACATGATTGTGTGATTGGTTTTCTATTGTCTCACAGGTGGAGGAAAGGTTAAGAGATGAGGAGTGAAAATGCTTTCAGGCTTCTACCTCACACAAGAGAGAGTGGTGACCTTTTTATATTTCATGCATATCTGATAGCAAAGCTCAGATGGATCATTTTGCTGAGATAAAAATGTCAAAAGCTTACTTTTCTCAAGGGCCTTTGTAATGCCAGTCCTGTTGAAAAGATTTTAGACTGACGTTTCAAAAATGGAAGATTAAAAAACACCATATAGCCAATTGTGTGAGGGCAGCTGATTTAGCACACTCATATGTGCTTGTTGGACATCCATTCCAAAACCATGGGCACTAATATGGAATTGCCCCCCACTCTGCTACTATAATAGCCTCCACTGTTCTGAGAAGGCTTTCCACAAGATTTTGGATGTGTCTTTGTGAATTTGTGCTCATTCAGCCAAAATAGCGTTTATGAAGCACTGATGTTTTCTAACAATTGTCGTTTCAATTTATCCCAAATCTGTTCAATGGGTTGAGGTCAGGATTTTGTACAGGCAACTCGTGTTCCAAACTCATCCAACCAAGTCTTTATGAACCCCGCTTTGTGGACACAGGGACACAGTCATGCTGGAACAGGTAAGGGCCTTCCCCAAACTGTTGCCACATATTTTAAAGCACATAATTGTTTAAAATGTCTTCATGTCATGTAGCATTAAAATGACCCTTCACTTGAACTAAGGGGCATAGCCCAAACTCAGAAAATCAGCCCTAGACCATTATGCCTACTCCACCATTATTAAGGGACAAATATTACAGACATTAATGTTCATCTTTAGACTCTGAATGAAACTGGTACAATTAAAGGGAATGTTCAGTATTTAGGGTCCTAAAGCTGTATTTTAGCTTGAAATGCCAAGACAAAATTTCTGAATGTTATTATTTTTGAATGGGGTTACAGACAGCGGCGGTGGCTGAGCAGGGGGTCCGGACATCAGCGGCGGCTGGGCAGGGGGTCCAGACGTCGGCAGCGGCTGAGCAGGGGGTCAGGACGTCAGCGGCGGCTGAGCAGGGGGTCCTGACGGCAGCAGCTGAGCAGGAGGTCTAGACGGCAGCAGCTGTGCAGGGGGTCCGGTTTCCTCCAAGGCTGCGTCATCCTCAAACTCGGGTGGTGGAGCCAAGGTTAGGCCCTCCAGGTCCGTAGCCATGGGGAGCTCCAGGGTTGATGGAGCTAGGGCCTCGGCCTGATGGGCCAGCTGTGGCGTAGAGCAGGCTGCTGAAGGCTGTGGTGGAGAGCAGGCTGCTGAAGGCTGTGGCGAAGAGCAAGCTGCTGAAGGCTGTGGCGGAGCCTGCCGTGGAGCAGGCAGAGGCGAGGCGGCCATCTTGTGAGGGTCAGCTGCCATCTTGTGAGGGTCGGCTGCCATCTTGTGAGGGTCAGCTGCCATCTTGTGAGGGTCGTCTGCATTCTTGTGAGGGTCGGCTGCCATCTTGTGAGGGTCGGCTGCCATCTTCTGAGGGTCGGCTGCCATCTTGTAAGGGTCGGATGCCATCTTGTGAGGGTCGGCTGCCATCTTGTGAGGCTGGCAGAGGCCACTTGTGAGGCCTACTCTGGATATGGGATCACTGATAAGAGACATGAGGGGTATGACAGGAAACTGAGGGACCCTACCACTCAGATGGGGAGCCCTAACATGTGGGCTAACACCCTGGACCTGAGAACTAGGGGCCTTGACTGGAGCCCTAAGGGGTAATAACGGGAGCTCTAGGTGTAATAACTGGAGTGATAAGAGAGCTATCCTGGAAGCTAGGGGTGCTAGCCTGGAAGCTAGGGGTCGTGCTAGCCTGGGGAGCTAGGGGAAATGCCCAACCCGCCAACTACAACCAAAACTGGCTACTCCAACGCCGTCATATTCAACATATTCCGGGTAGTAGCCCATAGCCATGCATTTAGCAAATACTCCAACACTTTGAGAACAACATTCCCTAAAGACAAATTGGTAGAATTTTTGGCCTTTCACCTTCTACACTAAACAATATAATTAAAAGAGTCAAGGAATCCGGTCAAATCTAGATGTGTAAATAAATGGCAAGGCTGAAAACCACTTCTGATTGCACGTAATCTCCAATCTCTCAGACGTCACTGTCTAAAAAAAATGTAATGAGTCTGTGATAGATATCCAGAACTGGGCTCAGGAATACTTTGGTAAACCTTTGTCAGTCAACACAATTCACAGCTGCATCCACAAATGCAAGTTAAGGCTTTTCTATGCAAAGCACAAACCATACATCAACACTATACAGATGCGCAGCCAAATTCTCTGGGCTCGGTTTCATCTGAGATGGATAATAGCACAGTAGAATTGTGTTTTGTGATGCGATGAGTCAACATTTCAAATACTTTTTGGACAAAATGGTCATTGTGTTATCTGGGCAAATGAAGAAAAGAACCATTACGTTTGGCGATATGGAGTGAAGAGGGAGTCCAAGGCAGATAGATGATAATTTGCAATGTTTAAAGACGAAGGAGTCCTGGGAGCATTCAAAATATGGTTGCAGGGTACAGTTTAGAGTGGCACAACATTTTAATATATACAGCTGTGCTACAGCTGCTTCTCTGCCTTCATTACTGGCCGATCGTAATATAACATGCACTCACATTGGCATGGAACACTGATAGCTTCATATATATAAGAGCGTACGCATACAGTACCAAACCTAAATGACTGACTTCTCACAATAATACTTCAAAGCAGCTCCAGGACAAGCTTCTCTTCCAAACGTCATGTTGAACAGAATGCCTCAATGACCAACAGCTCTCTCCAGTCAAGCAGCCCTTTCATACCATAGCACACTCTACTAATGGAACCCAGCTGGACACAATAACTAAATAAACACATCCACAATACTCCCAATCAACCTGATCCCAGGACATCCCAGGAACTGATTGATTGGAGGAGCTTTCACATGTACTTAAAGGTTTACACATAATTAAAAGACAAAACGAAACCACTATACAATGCATTGAAACACAAACAATATATAAATGAGTTCACTCTCAGTTCAATAGTCTCTGTTAATGCCAGCCCTCCCTGGGCTGGGAGTTACAAGTAGCCCCCCCTTGGTCTACCGACACTCTGGGCGGCCAGACCAAACGGAGGACAGGCGGGGCCGAAACAACCACCCCAAACAGTCAAAACCCCTACCCCGATCCACCCAGGCGGAGGGTCCGCTGGAGGTCGTGGCAGCCAGGATCTCCTCCCTGACCCACCTGCTGATGGCCCAGTAGCTCGGCGGTGGTGGCGGCGGCACCTAGCTTAAATGTGTGCGTGATAAGGGCTGAAACTTAAGAGCAGGCCGCAACAAGATAACTTACGTTCCCATTAATGACTTCACCGGAGATGTTCTGGGAAATGATTTAGAATGTCAGACAGAACTTAGTAAAGTGAATAATATTTATTTCCAGATAAAGGGCATCGAAGTACACGCTTTAACCGGACAAAGGATTACACAATACAATACCAAGAATTACATGTCGTCTAAAACTCCTAAATATGATCTACGATCTAAGCATGTCTTATACAGTTCAGTCTATTTCTCAACATTTATTCAACACATTTGCTATGGCATGCACAGACATGGGCCAGGAGAATTCGTTAAAGAGATCTCGCTAAGTATACTAACAACACCACAATTTAACCTTCTCACCCAGGTGATCCCCCAAACTCCTCCCCCGTTGCATACCAAATGGTGATCACTTCACTTGGCGCTGATAGAACAAACAGGCTTGGCACCCCCACATTACATAATTCCATTATGCACAGTCTCGCTGGCGCTAGCCTTGGTATCAACAATAGAACAGTGTTATAACATTTGAATATCTTCCAGTGGGGGAAGCTAGCATTTGTCTTCTTCTAGAAACCCAGTGGGGAAAACATAAGACCTGTACAACCTTTTACAAGTAATAATACCATACTCCCTATATGGGTGGATCAAAACCGAAATCACATATGTCCAGGCTTAATTGTGTGACATACATTGATCTGTTGGGCATCAACCTTGGGCATGTCTGCCGTGCTCCAGTGGGGGTTTGCCCCCTTTCCATGAATCTTAGTTCATCCCAGGAAATCCTTTGTTAGATGAGGAGTGATGGGAAGCCAGCTGTTGAAGGAGACATTATTTGGTCCTATAAACATTAATTTCCCACTACAGATCGCCCGTTTCTTCGCCAGGTCCGCTGCGAGAGGAGGACCGTCACAACGCACTGGAAATCATTGTGGGATTGTTGAGATGTTTAATAAGGACCAGAAATAACAGCATTGTGCAATGTTTATAGTCACACTGATGTTATCCCAACAGGTGTAGTTATGGATGGTGGCCAGGTGGAGGCGGTGGTCAGGACCTCTGCTGCTGGTAGTTAGTGTCCTGTGGCGGTATGTTTCACCTCTACCATAGCTTCTGTAGACGACCATGTGCTTCCCAGCTAGAATATGTCTTCCCCCCGTAAGGGTGCAATGTCAGGTGTCCATGAGAGTGGGGTTAGCAGAAAATGTTTATTGCCCCTATTAGAGTCAATTTCACAAATAACACCCTTCATTTTTTACATTTTGATTAAAGTTCATTGATGGTAAGTTATTACATGTGTAAATATCATACTCACAGTTTCATGACAACAATATTATGTAGTTACCAACATGAGAGTCTCATTCAAAAACCAGCCAGTGAAGTGATCCCATAAAATTACCTGGTCGGTAATGACCAGGCCTATAAGATGAACGGTGGAACAGTTGAAGAAGCCCCTGCTGAGAAAAGACAAAAGGAAAAATTACATAAAAAAGGTACAGTTAAAAATTTTCCTGGAATTATACAATCATCACAGTGGACACCCATTCTTCATGGTCAATTATGTATATTGTCAACCTGGACCCATGATTCTAGATTCAAGGGAAGCAATAAAATCATTGACAGCTTGTCATGGGAAGACCCAATAACTCTTGCAGTGAACACCGTCCGTGCATACATTCTACAATCCAAAAATTGTGTTCTGTTGTGCATGTCAGACTAAAAACCATTTGGCTACATTTAAACAGGGTTTCATCTGAACACATTTGTCCTGCCTGATATGATGATGTAATTTGTATGTGTTAGAGGCTGGGAACCCGTAGCCCCTTGGATAGTCAGTCTGAGCCGCGCAACATTAATGTTAATTAATCTATAGTTGTTATAAAATGAGTTATCAGCCTCTAAGAGGCCAGTAACATCTGAATATAGGCCACGCCTTATGAGTGAGTGGCTCGGACAGCTAGTCTGTCCTGGTAATCTGGAATCCGAACGAGACCAGTAAAATCCTAATATAGGCCACATCTTGTGAGTGACTGGCTCGGAGAGCTAGTTTGTTCTGGTGATCTGAAGTTAGGTCCTCAGTGTGTGTCTCTAAGCCCAGAGTATGTTCTGTCATCACTGCTACAATGAGCCTTGAATGCTGACAGGATGTTGGAGTGGTTGTATGACACATGGACCATAACTAAATATACATTAATATTACTGTTAGGGACAAGATATGGTTTTTGTCACTGTGTTGGTCTGTGGTACTGGCATGTAGTTAGGTTAAAATACCTGTAGTGTGGATCATATTTGCGTGTATCCAGTGTGTGGTTTAGAGTCACACAACCCAACACAGTACATACCTGCCCTGTGTTCTGCCCAGATGGAAACATCATGATGTGTTCTATTGTGTGGAGCAACCAACATGTTTGTAGCATGTTGGTGGCAACAATCAGATCTGTTTTGTTGTAACACATTTGAGTAATGCCAGTATTAATAATCATGGAATAGGGAATGTTAAATGAGTGTGTCTCGGTAAACCAGTGTTGGAACCCGAAATTTTAGATGTATGTGAATGGATGCTGGGAATAGCATCCATTTTGTGTGTATGGGACAAACTATCCCTTGACTATGCTTAGCTGGGAGATGAGTGGATCCTCAAATTCCCAGCCAGCATCTCGTGTGTGCGGCCCCCCGTTACCGGCTAGGTGTCCACGATGGCCAATTGCCAAATCTGGTGTGGGCCGTTTCACAAACCGTACGGGCAGCTACACCGAAAAAGTGCACCACACCTCAGCTCCTCTCCTTAAACAGTGTGAAATACTGTAACAGAAATACGACAGACACATACACAGGACAACATTTAGTGAACATAAATCCTAGTTTCTATTTATGTTAAGAGATGATTAGACAACATCCCAACAATCTTTTCGTTTCAAAACAAAATTCTCCAATCTGAATTTTCCATTTTGTGTTCAAAATTGAGCCGGTTGATTAGTCCGACTCGACCCAAAAACCCATCATAGTTAATCAATATTTGAGGGAGAGCAGGACCCAATTGGAATTCTCCAAGTTAGGTAATATTCTAATTTTTTCTCTCATTAAATAGCTCCGCCTGTTATCATAGATTGCTATTTATTGCTGATTTATTCCAGGTCAGGTTGGGGGGGATTCCCCCCAGTAGAACCTGGTACCCATGTGCAGACCCTTCTGTACCCCCGCATTCGTGGGGCCTGTCATATTCGGCAGCCAGGTCTGGTCTCCATCAGCACTGCTTCATGGGAATTGTTGTTTTCTCTGAGAACTCAAAGGCATGTTACTGATACATTTTTAAAATGGGCTACTGTAGTGAGCTCAGACATTTGCTATCAAACACTCCCAGGTATTTCTGTAACCAATGAATCCTCCTGCAAATTAGCTTACAGTTTGATCATCAGAGACCCATACCTCCATGAGTAGTACTCTGAAAAACCCTGGTTGGAGCAGTGTGGCTCCTGTAACAGTTGACACCTTTGAAAGCAGACCCCCCATGCTAATAGCCTAATAAAAGCCAGCTGTTGAAGGAGTCATTATTTGGTCCTATAAACATTAATTTCCCACTACACAATGCATAGCAGTTTTTCCACCCACTTATAATTCTACTATTCTACATTGCAGATAAACAATAAGTGATGCATGGACAACAAACATTTTCTTTTTCATTATTTTAAATAATTTAAATCTTCAAAAAGCTAAATATGCCAAAGAAACTGTCTAACTCTATACATAAATTAAAGATGCTCAAGGATATTTAACATCAAATTAACTCAAACTGTGGAAATAAAAGTGGTTTGAAGGACACTGAAAAAATACATTACTATAATATAGACCAGCACATAGAGTATAATAGACCAGCAGTGTTTGAGATAAATGAATGAAGAATGTCAACTTGGTTTTACTTGGAAACAAGTCTTGCAAAATGCATACTATATTCTAAATATTTCTGTAAGCTACCCCCTAGACCCTTCCCCTAGCACCTAGCTTGACATTGTCCATCCTCATCTTTCTGTTAGTTGTTTGCAAGAATTGATCATATGATGAAATGTATATAATCTTTAAATCAATATCATGATTTAAGGCAAAAGATCTGAGTTGTAAATAGCTAAATAAAATCTGAATCAAAAATGCTAATTATACTTAGGTAAAAGATACAAAAGCTAAATGTTGCTAAATAGATTGAAATTTAAGTTGTAGATACTAATTTGAAAAACCCTTATAGAATAATGTTAGAATAATCTAAAGATATTTGAAATACCTTAATAGCCAAAGGTTAAGATAGTAAAATCTTAAGATAAACATCTAAAGTGTAGTCATATCTATAATCATATCTAAAAATCAAGTCTCTCTAAATAGAAGAGATATAATATCTAAAAGTAATCATCTCTTACTGAAAGAGGTAATATATAAAAGTCATTTAATTCTATATAAATGAAAGTATTAAGATCTCAGTTGAGATCTCAAATGAAAAATCCTGATTTAATAATCCTGATTAGAAAAATCTTAACTCAACATGTGATGGCATAATAATAATAATAAAAATACTATCATCTAATCTCCCTACTCTTGACCTGTAATGGCATATTTAAATTACCACTCGGTCAAATACGTAATGCAGTGTTTTCCAGAAGGGTGTCACTAAGTGCTATCCACTTAGTGCAGAAACCATGGATTTCCACTACAAGTCAGCTTTGTCAATATTACCATTCAGTCTATTAGTAGTCAAGTATATAGCTAAGATGCACTATAGTGGCTTTTTGTGGCTTCTTCAATAACTATGGCATGAAGTGGCAAGTCAGTTATTTTCTTTGCTGTCCTGTCAGCCATAGCATAACCCATGGGTACCCAGTCTCCATCCAACCTTGTCGTTGTGCTCAGCAGTCAGCAAAAGCACAGCAGGTGGAAATATGACATCATTCAGCAGGGAGCATCAGTACTATACATGAGAAAGTATAAGTCCATATGTCCTATACATCTGTAGGATGCCAAAAATCAGTTGCTATACCCTGTGGCATAACAAGAATCTATGTAAATGCTTCTGTTCAGTGAGATGCTTATATACAGGTTTATTTAATGC
Organism: Umbra pygmaea; assembly: GCA_016801145.1. Classification (NCBI taxonomy): domain Eukaryota; kingdom Metazoa; phylum Chordata; class Actinopteri; order Esociformes; family Umbridae; genus Umbra; species Umbra pygmaea. The sequence goes on along the minus strand of JACXGM010015223.1, from coordinate 1,785 downwards.
ATCAACTTTCTTTTGGGTTGAAAAATCAACCAGCAGTCCTTCGTAATCGATAATGCAATTGGTCGCCCTCCATGATGATCCCATCAATGAACTATTCCACATCAGCATCAGAATTCAGTCAGCACACGGTATGACTTACCTATGCTAGAAATCAGTCAACACACAATGGGTCACGTTCAGTTTACATCAGGGTCAATGAACATCAAATCTTTAAAGTTAGTCATTGTTTAATAGTGTTTAATACCAACGTCAGTAGGATCTCACATCCAATCAAACAGCTGTAATGTATTGTGGTCTTATTTCAGACACGGAAATGCTATCAGTCACATAGAGAGTGGGTGTGCTTATATCAGGCCTGTACATCAAACCCGTGTCACATGTGTGCACTTCTGTTTTCCATCAGTAGGTGGCTTCATTTAGGCCACAGCCAGTTTGCACTGCAGTATATCTGAATCAAGGCAGTTTTGCAAACCTAACCCCCTCAGACACAGTTCAAAACAGGTTATAGGGCAGTCGATCAGAAACAGAACTAGTGTCATGTTGTAAGGACTGCTCATAGTCTTCATAATATATTTGTTGTATTATCTTCATCCAGTAATCGTGTGTAATATTCTTTTGTTACACCCGGGGTATGGCGTTAGATCAACGTCAAATGTCGTGCGCGCAGTACGTCTCACGCAAGCAACATCTATTATGTTTGAGGGAGCGAACGACTGGAGTTGCAAGAGCAGAACTGTACTCTCAAGAAGAGTCCTTGTGTTGTATGGAGGACCAAGTCTGCCAAAATAAGAAATAAATAAATATATGCATCAATAAAAACATTTATACATAAAAATATACATAAAAATAGAAAAATGAAAATTATACATTTATTAATCAATATTATTTCCCTATTTATTTATTTCCGTGATCATTTATTTCAGTTTTTATACATTTTTATATTAATTTATTTCCATATTGTCACGGTTCCTACGTGGGTATAGGTGATAGAGACAGGAGCGAAGGAATATAATAACTCAATCGTAGTTTATTTAGGGAAAGACTGCGTCATGGGGCATAACAGAAACAAGAACACGAAACCGGAACCTGAAACAGATATCAACAATCGACAGGGGGATATGTAGAAACACAAACTAAATACTAAAACAGAGGAGGACTAATACAAAACACCTGGGAAGTAATCAACACAGAGAGAGGAGTGAGAACCCTAACCAAAACAAACACACAGGACAGAAACCTCAATATGGACACTGGACCAATACAACATGCAAGGCACAAAAGGGATACTAGGGGGAGCCAAAACATAACACATAGGGCAGAAATCTAAATGAAGACACACATAGGGAAGCAACTCAAAACAATACAGTCCATAATCCGGCCCACTCTGTGACATAACCCCCCCTCAAAGCCCACCACACTGGGGTGGGCAACAAAATGGACTCGGGTCAGGAGGGACAGAGGGCCTGGGGAAAGGCAGTTCAGGTAGCCCGGAGAAAGTCAGTTCAGGTAGCCCGGGGAAAGTCAGTTCAGGTAGCCCGGGGACAGGCAAAACAGTGGGCCCCAATGGCAGGGGCTGTCATGGACAGGGTGGCTGGGAGCCCTCCGGATGTGACATAACCCCCCCTCAAAGCCCACCACACTGGGGTGGGCAACAAAACGGACCCGGGTCAGGAGGGACAGAGTGCCCGGTGTCAGGAGGGACAGAGTGCCCGGTGTCAGGAGGGACAGAGGGCCCGGTGTCAGGAGGGACAGAGGGCCCGGTGTCAGGAGGGACAGAGGGCCCGG
>JACXGM010015222.1:0-21473 GCA_016801145.1 Umbra pygmaea | reverse complement strand
TCTGGACAGCAGTCAGGTCGGCAGTCTTACCCATGATTGCGGTTTTGAGTAATGAAACAGGCTGAGAGTTTTTAAAAGCCTCAGGAATCTTTTGCAGGTGTTTAGAGTTAATTAGTTGATTCAGATGATTAGGTTAATAGCTCGTTTAGAGACCCTTTTCATGATATGCTAATTCTTTGAGATAGGAATTTTGGGTTTTAATGAGCTGTATGCCAAAATCATCAGTATTAAAACCATAAATGACCTGAAATATTTCAGTTGGTGTGCAATGAATCTAAAATATATGAAAGTTTAATTTTTATCATTACATTATGGAAAATAATGAACTTTATCACAATATGCTAATTTCTTGAGAAGGACCTGTAGATAGAAACAAATAATAGTAATTGAATTTCACATGAGCAAAATTTAAGATTCACGGCTAAAAAGATGTCTTCATTTTCTTCCTACACATGTCAATAGTTTATTCATTCTGTTCCGAAGAACAGGCCCACAGTGGCTAAATAAGGCTTCACCAAATGTTCTGGTTCCAACTTTTGTTCCAACTAAGAGTTGGCAAGGCGACATGTGGTTGGATGAACCATGTGAGAGCCCTTCACCCTCCCGCATCTGTTGCATCTTTTTAACAAAAAATAAGTGCAATATAAGGTTAATAACTAAATAATAATACAAACAATACAGCTGATGCAATTGCCAAACACATTTGGGGAAAAGGAAAGTGAAATATGTTTAACGTTTTACAAATAGAATTGTGGAAATTGAGGGAAGATTCTTAACATTTCATTAAGAAATTGATATTATAGAAGATCTGTATCTGTGACACAGGAAGAAATATAATGAGAATTGGCACTTTAAGATTCTTCGACCCAGTGTGGGAAATGATGCACCACTGATACGAAATATAATCTCTCAACAGTTTAAATTCTGGAGTTCTAATTTAGTCAGAACTGCTTATACCCACTTACAATCAGTCCAACTCTATGTAAGCATAAATGTATGTTACAGTGTCGATAGTAGTTTAAACATCCTGGTACTAAGTCAAGGTAATTATGCCTGGTCCGTATAATCAGTGGAAGCAAAATAGCCATATATATAGCCATATATAATAAGTTTTTCCACTAGGTATGGGGTTATTTTCTGCTCCACTTATTTTACATTAATATTACTGGTACTGTACAGTGCATCTGGAAAGTATTCACAGCATTTAAATATTTCCACATTTTATGTTACACCTTTTATTCCGAAATGGATTAAATTCATTATTTCCCAATAAATTCTACCAACATTACCCCATAATTACAATGTGAAAGAAGTGTGTTTGAAATCTTTGCAAATGTATTAAAAATAAAAATAGAAAAAAACATGTACATAAATATTCACAGCCTCTGCTGAATACTTTGTTGAAGCACCTTTGGCAGCAATTACACCCTGAAGTCTTTTTCAGTATGATGCTACAATCTTGTCACACCTATTTCTGGGCAGATTCTCCCATTCTTCTTTCCAGGACTTTGCAGAAATTTGTTTCTCATGTTCTGAGAGTCCGTGGCTTCCCTCTGGCCATACAGGCCTGATTGGTGGAGTGCTTCAGAGATAGTTGATCTTCTGGAAGGTTCTCTTCTCTCCACAGAGAAATGCTGGAGCTCTGTCAGAGTGACCGTCAGGTTATTGGTCACCTCCCTGACTAAGGCATTTCTCCCCCGACCACTCAGTTGTGCTGGTGGCCAGCTCTAGGAAGAGTCCTGGTGGTTCCAAACTTCTTCCATTTACGGATGATGGAAGCCACTGTGCTCATTGGGACCTTCAATGCTGCAGATAGTTTTCTGTACCCTTCCCCAGATCTATGCCTTGATACAATCCTGTCTTTGAGGTCTACAGACAATTCCCTGGACTTCATGGCTTGGTTTATGCTTTGACATGCACTTTTAACTGTGGGACCTTATTTAGATACGTGTGTGTCTTTCTAAATAAGATAAGATAAGGTGGACTCCAATCAGATTTTAGAAACATCTCAAGGATGATCAGTGGAAACAGGATGCAACTGAGCTCAATTTTGAGGCAAATGTACATGTGCTTTTTTATTTTTAATACATTTGCTAAGATATCACCTCTTTCACAATATCATTATGGGGTATTGTTTGAGAATTTCTAGAGAAATAATTCATTTAATCAATATCTGAATAATGGTGTAACATGACAAAATGCAAAAGTGAAGCACTGGGAGTACTTTTGGATGCACTGCATGTAGATGTATGTTTTTGGTTTCAATAAAAATATCAATGGTTTTAAACAAACAGTTTAGTCCAAAAATAACAAAGTGTTGACTGACCTTTTTGAGAAAATGTTTTCATTTTCAAACAATCTTGATTAATTTGCATTGATTTTCTTTGTTTGGTAGATTGAAAACATTAGACGAAAGCATAATTACCTACCCTTCATCATGGAACTCCTAAAGACGCTGGCAGAATACCAGCAGTTGATACCATTGGTGGAAAAGGTTAGTTACTGCTGAGACCAGACATGTGAATATTGTGTATAATGTCATTTGATCCTATAGTATGTGGTAAATTACACTATATTTATTCTCCACATGTGGTGTTTACAACCAATGTCCACTAGAGTGTGCTGTTAACCTGAACTGAAAAAAACTAATGTAATGTTTTTTTTCTCCACAGGCAAAGGAGAAGCAGAGTGCCAAAAAAGTCCAGGAAGCAAAGTGACCACATACGCACGCTTGGAAATTGTTTTATTCATGTGAAGGCCACAGACCTCCTATCAACAGTTATATTCTCAAAAACAAACGCAGGTGCTGGGACAAAGAAGAAGCATCCTGACTGTCTAGCCCTCAGCTGTATTGCATGCCTGGAAAGATATGTTTAAATGAACCTGTCTTATTTTCATAATAAAATGTTTTGATGTTCTAACATGCTGATGTTTTAATTTTCATTGTGCTCCATCCCCACTGTGGACAGGTTTACAGTGCAGTTGATAAGTATTTAGAGGGTGACACAATTTCTGTCCTTTTGGCTCTGTACTCCAGAACATTTTTTAAATTATACAAAGCTGTTGCTGTGTTAAAGCTGAACAACGTAATTTCCAAGATCAAAAATATTTCCACCTCAATATCCCAGAAAACATGTGTGACATTAATGTGATGACCCACGCATCACATGTTTACGTTTATTTTCTTACTGTTTTTCTCCATTGTTATAAAAAATGTCTAGTGTAATATACATCTATTACAAAAAAATTTGCCATGCAATTCCTACTTCTTTCAGACTGTCTTACATTTTGATTTTACAGTTGTGCTATAAAGGTTGCATACCCCTGGAAAGAAAACATGAGTAGGGCAGGCAGAACATTTTTTTTCTCATGGGATTTATGTTCAACTGTAGGTCAAAAAACAAAGCACAATCATGAAACAAAACATGGCAATCAAGAAAATAATGAAATGACCCCTGTTCAAAAGTCTGCATACCCTCAGTTTTCCCCCTTAGCATCAATGACAGCGTGCAATCATTTGTGATAGTTGTCTGAGGCCCCAAATACTTGCAGTGGTTATAGCTGCCTGTCTGTTTTGGAAAAATGCCTCCAGGTCATGCAAAGTCTTTGGTTGTCATGCATGAACTGCACATTTGGACTCTCCCCAGAGTGGCTCGATGATATAAGGGTCAGGAGACTGATGGCCACTCCAGAACCTTAATCTTTTTCTGCTGTAACAACTGGAAGGTCAACTTGGCCTTGTGCTTAGGGTCATTGTCGTGCTGCAATGTCCAAGAGTGTCCCATGTGCTGCTTTTGTGCAGAAGAGTGCAAAATGCCAGAATTGTTTGATAACATGATGCATTCATCTTGCTATTAATTTTCACAAGGTTCCACAAGCATTTAGAGCTCAAACATCCACAAAACATTAGTGAGCCACCACCATGATTCACAGTGGGGAGGGTATTCTTTTCACTATAGGCTTTGTTGACCCTCTCCAAACATAAGGCTTAGTTGTGACACTAAAGCTCTATTTTGGTCTCGTCAATCCAAATTATTGTGCCAGAAGCTGTAAAGGCATGTCAAGGTGTTGTCAGGCATATTGTAACCAGGCTGTTTTTTGTGGCACTGGTGCAGTAAAGGCTTTTTCTGGCAACTCGACCATGGAGCTTTTTTTTCTTTCAAAAATTGTCTTATTGTGCTCCTTGAAATAACAAATCTCACCTTTTTCCAGAGCAGCCTGTACGTCTCCTGAGGTTACCTGTTTTCTTTTTTGTATCCCGAACAATTCTTCTGGCAGTTTTGGCAGAAATATCTTTTAGTCTACCTGACCTTGTCTTGTTTTTAAGAGATCTCAGAATCTTCCACTTCTTGAAAAGTGAGCAGTACTGATTGGCATTTGCAAGGCTTTGGATATCTTTTTATATCCTTTTCCTTTTTTATGCAGTTCCAGTACCTTATTATGCAGGTCTTTTGAAAGCACGTTTCTACTGCCCAAGGCTCAGTATCTTGCCTGCTCAGTGCAGACATCCCAACCTGCAAGCACTAATTTCAGATAGGTGTCTTCCCCCGAAAACAAAGTTTGACTATCAAGTTTGCACACTGAAACAACTGATGAACAAAGATAGACCAATCGTGATGCGTGCTGTCACTCGCTCTTTCCAGAGCCTGTTTACCAATAGAAATGTTAGTTGAAATCTCGCTCACAAAATCAATTTCTGGGATATTGTAAGTCATTTGCGGCTGTCAGAGAGCTGCTATTAAATGTGAGACTTCCGGGAGACTTTAAAATGTCAAAGGTGTTCTCATTTGATGTTCTGGCTCATCAGTCAACTCAGTTAGGAGAACAGGGTACAGCTAGTGCGAGTGCAGTGTGAGCTGGCGCAAGGGCATAGGATTGGGGGGGAGACATGTCACCCCCCCAATGTAAGATGTTTGCAATGTGGTCCCTCCCAAAAATATGAACAATTTGAAAAAATATATATGGTGTATCCCACCGAATATCAATAACGCTCTTGAGCTTGAGACAAATGGTCTGTGCAGATGAATGCGTTTGAATAAAACTTTGTAAAATAACAATAATTAGCATAAAAGCAAACCCCCAAAATCACAAAGCCAAATTGCTTCATAAAATATACATTTTGTATGGTAAATGCCAGTTGTGTGGTTTCAAGCATACCTTTTCTGACTAAGAGAACCCAGATCACGTGATTCTTCCCAGAGGCCCCCCAGGGGCCTCATTTATAAATGTGGCGTACACACAAAAGAAGGCGTACACCGCTCTCTACGCAATAATTGGGATTTATGAAAAGCAAACTTGACAGGAAAATGTGCGGTCCTTCACGGAAACTCTGACCCATGCGTACGCACAGAAACGGGTGAAATGAGAAATGGCGACACCGCCGGCAGATGTGTGAAACACGTGAAGCTGTCTGAAACTGCAGACCGTTGTGTAGCTAAACGAAATCGAAATACTGCCTCTCATTAATAATATGAACATTTCACAAAGCCATTCTTACAATCAACAGCCTGTGGTGGAATACAAATGAAATTAAACAAGATTGTAGCCAACTTAAATGCAAACAAAGACATATTTGCAAAAAGAACACTCAAACATGTTCTGTAATTATATTGCCATGTTATGTAATTCATCCTCATAAATAATACGGTAAACAAAATAATGTTTAAAACATATCCTTGTCGATGAGTCCATCTGGCGGAGCAGACATACATTAGATTAGATAGATGTCTTCATTGACCAACTGGGGAAAGTTGTGTTCATAAATGTCATCAACTACGGAATCATGGTGTTCATGTAGGCTATATGCCGTTAGTCATTTTCATTTCCATCCATCAATTGTTCCATCGTGACGGATGTCTTAACCATTTTGAAAGCTGGAATTAATTCCATTTGCGCATAATCCCATTTACAATTACATGAATACCGACATCTGTAGCTGATCAGATACAATCACCTGCATGGTCATAAAAAGCCATGATGCCAACCCAATGCGTAATGACGCACAATGGCTGATCTTGCGCTGTTCGAAGATGTGGCAAATGGAAGGATTCGGAGGGAACGCATTGTCAGACAGCAAGAAGACTTGCTGGCAAACGAGGACGAGTGGCTTATGAGCCGGTTCCGATTTCCTCGGGGTGTCTTGTTGGACCTCTGTGCTCTATTGGGCCCAGCGTTACAGAGGAGCACTCGGAGAAACCACGCCGTGCCAGTCCCACTTCAAGTCCTTAGAAAAACTTGGATTTCTGGCGATTGGCAGTTTCCATAGGGAATTGGCTGACAGGTCTGGGATTTCACAGCCAACCCTTAGCCGGATTATGCCAGACGTGTTAATAGGTGTAATTGGTTTGTCGCATGATTACATAAAGTTTCCTTACACAGGGGGTGAACAGGCAAACAAAAAGCGCAATTTGCAGCTATGTCCGTTTTCCCATATGTCCGTTTTCCCATACGCAAGATTCCCGAAGGATCTCTGTCTAAAACTCTGCTCACCCGCCGGAAGACCTCTCATTCGCCAACACTCCCGCTGTCGGACCGCCCGTTAAACCATGAGCAAAAAGCTAATGGTCCGCCAGCTCCATGTTTGCTGGGGATTCATTAGGTACACCTTGCTAATACCAAAGAGCTTTGTGACATGGCTGTGCGTTTCCAGTGACTGAAATGTAATATGTAGTCAAATGTTCTAGTAAGAGTTGTTCGCTAGTGAAAACATGAAGAAGTTTATAGTACACTATATATATAGAAACGTTGTTGGATGTCCTGATTCCACTCTGCCCTGCGCTACTTTTACTTCGCCATGCACTAATCCAATCTCCTTCCCTGTTTCCTCTCCCCGGCCTCTGCTGAGAACCAAGCCCGCTCTGCTGGTCAGCTCCACACCATCCTGAGCCATGGCAGACAAGCAAGCGCCGCGACAGGCGGTCAGGACAACACCCAGGCCTAGCCTAACCTCTACGACTGAAGAATCGCTACACCATTCTCATGGATGATGAGAAGTACCGCCTGCTCTGTGACAACCCACCTCTGCCATGCCCCCGTGCCAGTCATCCTTGTCCCTCCACACAGTTGGCGCCCCCTCAATCTCCTCCTCCGCTGAACTCAACAAATTCCACCCTGGTCATCGGCAGCTCCATGGTCAGGGACCTCTACATTCCCCCTTCACCTAGCGGCCCCTCCAAGGTCTACCTGGTGCCAAGGTCTGTGACATCCTGCACAAACTCCCAAGCATACTCGCCTGTCACACTAATGTCAACAATATCATTGTGCATGTGGGCACAAATGACATCAGAGAGATGCTGAAGCATGATGGTCTACGCCCCAAAACCGACATGGAGCCAGGTTGCTCTCTGACAACGTAACGACCACACTGAGGCATTGACATTCTGTAGAGCATTTCACAGATTCATGCCCGCCAGGTATTTATTCAAATGGCACTGTACATGTGGATGGATCTGAAAATGTCCTCTACAGGGAAACATTTAGTACTACTACCTTATAGTTCTATTCCAATGTTGATTTCTGCCCATCGTATAGTGAAAAGAAAAGGCAATTTTTAAATTAGGAATTTAATGAATATGGTTTCCATACCTCAGCATTTTCTCCAAAAACCAGACACATTTTCACTTAACATGGGATTACTAAATATAGGCAGTCTTACTAGCAAAACTTTTGCAATGAATTTATCACTATTAGGTTAGACTACTGCAATGCACTTTTTACTGGTCTCCCAAATAAACATAAAAAGAAATTGGAACTTATACAGAACTCTGCTGCTAGACTTTTAACTAGAGAAGGCTGAACTGCACTGGCTCCCTGTTTCCTATAGAAGGTTGCAAATTTTTCAGACCCATGTTGCTTAAACATATGTACTTCAATTCATATGTATTAATTTTATTATTGTTATTATGATTTTATCCTCTTGTGGTTAATGTTCCAAATATAAAGCACTTTGAGCTGCATTCCGTGTATGAAAGGTGCTATACAAATAAAGCTTATTATTACTATTACAGTGCAGTCTGTATTATACAGTGTTACTTACTTTAGGTATTTATTATTATATAGTATCATTGTTGTAGTTGCAGTGTTGTATGTTTAATGCTTTTGCTGTCACTGGCTGAAGCAATGTACAGTACAATAATCACATTATATAATTGTCTTACTTGTACAAGCTTGTATTGGGGTTTACATTATTTCAGTGCCCGGACACAGTGGCAGAATGTAGCAGATGGATTCCACACACAGTGGAACTTCCCAAACCGCATAGTTGGATGGAAAGAACATGATCTTCGGCAGGCCTCCCTGCCACAAACAATCAGTTTAACAACAGGCCAAACATCACAGGGATAAACTACGTTGCTACTTTAATTCTGTTCTCCAATATCTTGTATGTCATGCACACTTATTGTATTTTTGTTCTATCTCTGCCAAATAAGTGCTATTAGGACACATCGAAATATTTTTTTATTGTCAATATTTTATTTGTGGGAGACAATTAGACAATTGTCAATGAGAGTGAAACAAAGTGAATGTATCAAAGGCTAGATGTGCATAGAGATGCAGACAGGGTTCAAAATTAGCACCATTCACCAGCCAAATGCTGGTAAAATATGCAGGTGGCTGGTAGATTTGCTTCTCTCACAAGCCTAGAAAACTAAAGTAATCTATTGAGTGGCTGGTAAAATTTGAACATTTACTAGCCGTTTGGCTGGTGGATAAAATTTTTAATTTTGAACCCTGGATGCAGATATGCCCCAGCTGGACAATCAGTGGCCACGTCTGGCAAATTCAGATTAAATTGCTTGTCATGTAGATGCTACATAAGTGACTACAAGAAGAAAAGATCCAAGGTTTTAGTTTTAATCTACGCATAGTCGTATATTTTGCTGGCCAATGCATGTCGGAGGTTTGGGTCCTCTGCGATTCCCACCTTCTGTTATTTTTCTGAAATACAAAGCAACACATTGAAGCATTTTGCTTATGTCGATTTATTGTATATACAATGTGTTAACAAACGTTATTTTTACTGGTATACGACTTTGATGATATACTAAGCGAAAGTAGCAATTCCATATAAGTGCTGCATTTAGACTATTAGCGTTAGTACAACTTCTGCAGAAGAGACAGTAAGGAAAGTAAACTGTATGACATGTCTCTTATTAGAAACATAGTGGTAGCAGCAACATTATATATTATCACTCAAATACATAGCTACAAATCGTAGTTATGGCACATTTGTAGAACATGCATGCTAATGTTGAAATATTAAAAGTTACCGCGTTACACGTTTGATGTACAGTAGAGAACAATAATATAAAACATAAGAATGTATTCAGCTACAGATATGAAGGTCATACTATCTTACCTGATATTGTGAGTGCATTTTCTATCTCACGCCAGAGTTGTTTTTTACCTCGTCTGTTTATATCCATTGGTGCTTTTGGTCTGTACAGTGTATAGTAGTAGTTTACTGCTCTGGTCACTTCCGTCTTTCTTTGAGCACTGATTCGCTAGCAAAATCCTAAAAACGACGAAGAAGAAACTAGCTATACAGCCAATCAGAGTGGTCCCTGTCACCACCCCTACAGGCCAACGGCCAGGGAAGCCCGACGCCGATTCAACATGAAAAAAACCTGAAAAAATGGCCAACACCGAACAGGCTAGAGCAATGGTCGGTCACCGTTGGCCCAACCAGTCCAAACGGCCAACGATCTGGTTGGTGTGTTCGACCCTTTCGAACCCTGATCTAAATCACATCAAACATCTGTGAGACATTTTGGAGTAAAAGGTAAAGTCCAGTGTCAGAAAGCTGTGTCTCAATCGCAGGTCATGAGTCCTCCATCCGGATAGTGACCAGAAACAGAACTCAAAAACCATGCTAAAATGGATGAGAAGAAAACATTAGAATGTTCAGAAGTGGCCTTCCTATGAGTTCTTATCAACTTCACATCAAACATCTGTGGAAATAGCTAAAACTTGCAGTTGAGGAAAGGCACACATCAAATCTGAGAGTGCTGGAAGTTAGCAAAACTACCAGTCGAGAAGTGTAAAAATCTAGATACAGATAGCACTTGTATTTATTGTCTCCAAAGGCTGTACAATTAAATATTAGGGTAAGGTTTGCAATATTTTTGTCTGTGCAATTTTCAGTTGTTTTAGAATTTACAGTTGTGCTCTCAAGTTTGCATACCTTGGCGGAAATTGGGAAATTTCAGCATTGACTTTGACAATATGACTGTACATGCAAAACATCAGACTTATGCAAGGATAGTAATCAAATTAAGACATTAATTATCACAGTTGTTTGTCTGCTTTGTAAACCATACTGATAACAGAAATAACTCAAATAGCCCTGATCTAAAGTTGACATACCCTTGAATGTTTGGCCTTGTTACAGACACAAACGGTGACACACAGGTTAAAATGGCAATTTAATATTAGTATTACAATTAGAAATAGTCAACTAGAAATAGTCAATGAGTTTGTTAGCTATCACGTGGATGCACTGAGCAGGCAAGATACTGAGCCACGGGGAGCAAAAACAATCTGTCAGGTAAACCAAGAAAGATTTCAGACAAAACAGCCAGAAGAATTGTTTGGGATTCAATGAAAAACCCACAGGTAACCTCAGGAGACATACGGGCTGCTCTGGAAAAAGACTGTGTGGTAGTTTCAAGGAGCACAATATGACAATACATGAAGAAAAATGAGCTGTATGGCCGAGTTGCAAGAAAGAAACCTTTACTGTGCCAGTGCCACAAAAAATGGTTCTGCACAAAAGCTGTGCATGGGATGCTCTTGAACTTTCCAGCACAACAATGACCAACAATGACAAGGCCAAGTTGACCCTCCAGTGGTTACAGCTGAAAAAGGTGAAGGTTCTGGAGTGGCTTGGTGAAGGTTCTTAATATCATTGAGTCACTTTGGGGAGATCCCAAAGCAATGGTACATCTATTACAAATTCTCCAGGGGTATGCAAACTTTTGACCTCAACTGTAAAATGTATGTCATCAATCAAAAGCAAATGTGTGTTCTATTGAATGTGAATTAAAGAATTGTAGATGCCAAATACTTGTCAGTTTCTGCTAAGTTCACGTATCAATTTTGAGGTTGTCTTTTTTATGTGGAATATGGTCATGCCTGATGGTTGCAGAGTGAACAGTTTGTGGTTTCAGTGACTGTTGTCTTTGACGATTCTCTGGGCCTTCCTCCAGCACAGTTCAGAGTTGACCTGAGGTTGTCCCAATTACACAAACTCACACTGTGATTAACACCATAGCAAACAGCATAAAATACAGTCACTTCCTCCTTTCCCTTCTGCAGAATTTTGCATGCATGCGTAGGACCGTGACATGCAAACCGCTTGACTGATTGCAAATTCTGCCCTTCCTTTTTTGGACGAATAACAAACTGTTTTGTGACCAAAAACATGCATTTTCTGTAAACATATGGGAACTGGAACAAAGTGCACAAACGTCTCTGCGAGTTATCAACAACTGTACACTCAAGTTTGCTCCTTGAGTGTTCATAGATCTTTTGGTCAGTTGTTACTATGGTATACTGAAGTATAATTACAAGCATTCCATAAGTGACAAAGACGTATTAACTTTTTGCATAAACTTAATGTAATTGTAAATATTTGCCCTTCTTTTTTTAGACCTCTGCAATCCGCCCTGGAATGCTGTCAATTAACTTTAGGGCCACCCCATAAAGAAATCTAATATATGGCCATACATATGAAAAATCTTAACATATATTTGAAAACATATTACCATATATGTTAATTACATATTTAAATACAGATATCTAATATGCCGCCATATATGGCCATACATATGAAAAATCTTTGAAAATATATGACCATATATTTTGATTACAAAATTTGAATTACAAAATGAGGAAATATATGTCACATATATAAAAACGGCTTATGTTTGTATATTGTACTTACATGTACATATATGTGATAATATTGGGACCATATATGCCGATATCTGACATATAAGTATACATACATATATGGCCATATATTTGATTTCCATATATTTTAAAAAGATTTTACCAAATAAATAATTGATATACCCCTACTTTTAAAAACATTGACAGAGATTATACATTACTTATACACTCTGTAAACCATCGGTAAATGCAGATATGGATGTCAAATGTAAAAATGTATGTCACATATATAAAAACATTTTATAACAGCCAATTCTTTTATAGTTTGACATATGTACATATATGTGATGATGTTTCCACCATATATGCAGATATAGGACATATAAGTTATATACATGTATGGCCATATATTAGATTTCCGTATGGGACATCCTGACTTATGGCACCCTATTCTTACATGATCAATGCTTGGAAAATGTGTGGGTTTTTGTTTGTACACCCGCCTGTTGATGATTTACCACAAGTTCTTAATGGGATTAATGTCTCTGGAGTTTCCTGGCCATGGACCCAAAATGTCAATTGGCTGTCACCAAAATGTTCTTTGATGGTTGGGAGAATTTGCTCTCTCTTTATTCATGGCTGTGTTCTTAGGCAAAATTGTGAGTGAGCCCACTCCCTTGGCTGAAAAGCAACCCCACACATGAATGCTCCAACCGTAAATCTTAGAATTTCTCCCAAATTACGTTCTCAGGAAACTATTTTGAAAACCTAGATTACGTTATATGCCAACATTATTAGGGTGTTTTTACGTTTTGTTATTAGGCTATATTTGTACTTCAATTACGTTGTTCCTGTACATTTCGTTTAGCGGATTTATGCGAGAACATTCCATACATTCCATAGCGTTCGAAATTATATTGCAACATTCACAGTTAAGGTTAGGTAGGAGGATAGTAACGGTTAAGGTTAGGCATGAGGTTACTAACGGTTAAGATTAGATATGACGTTACTGAGGTAAAGGTTAGAATTAAGGTTAGGGTTAACATTACAAAAACCGACAATCGCCTGTCTGCATGACGCAAGCAATGTAGAACAAAACACACACAAATTGCCGGTCTGGATTTTAACTCGCGAACACTGGCATGCAAGATGCAGATTTATACGCCCATATACGATCCCCGACCTCCACCCTAGCAAAAACTATGCTATTTACATGCTACGTCATGATCTTCATATGTTGATATTGAACGTTATTCAAGTGTTCAATTTAGTTCCCTACAAACGTAATTGACCCTCTCATACGTTCATATTTGACATATTTCGGTTTTACAAAATAGTTCCCTCAGAACGTATTTAATGTGATTTAGGGCTGGAATGCTCTCAGTGTTTCCTTGCAGGTATACATGGATGACAGAGGATGAACAAAGATTTCATGCACTGCCCTCCTTTTAAAGTTTCCAGTCTGTTATTCTAACTCAATCAGCATGACAGAGTGATCTCCAGCCTTGTCCTCATCAACACTCTCACCTGTGTTAACAAGACAATCACTGACATGATGGCAGCTGGTCTTTTTGTGGCAGGGCTGAAATGCTGAAATCCTTATGATATTCTGGAGGATATGCAAATTGTCGTTATAAACAAGGAGGCAGCAGACTACTAAATAATTTGTATTTGTGTCATCCTCAAACTTTTGACCATGTCTGTATAGGGTATTGTCCACTTTTGAAGTATTGTACACCAAAGTACCAAAGTATCAAATGCCAACACCTTTGAAACGATTTGACCAAAGCACAAAAACTAATTCTGCTCATAATGAGATTATTATTATTAATATTATTAAAGGGGGTTTCCAGTCACACAATCAACCATTTGAAATCTCTTTTTAGTTGTGTTCAATGTCCCACCTTGCAAACACAGTATTGGTTCAGAAGACACTGAGTGACAACCAATTCTAGCCAATTAAATCAGAGAAAGAACTGCCTCCCACCCCCAAAACACATACTACACACTTTTGGACAAGATTCCTTGATTATCACCTTTTTGAAACAGTGTGTTTTAGAACTATAGCTTCAGGTCATGTCAGGATGAGCCTGCAGGAAGGGTACCACATGAGGGAGGAGGATGTCTTCCCTGTAACGCACAGCGTTAGGATTGCATACAATGACAACAAGATCAGTCCGATGATGCTCTAAGGGACACACCACCCCAGACCATGACAGACCCTCCACCTCTAAATTGACCCTGCTCCAGAGTACATGCCTCGGTGTAATGCTCATTCCTTTGACGATAAACACGAGTCCGACCATCACCCCTGGTTAGACAAAACTGTGCCTTGTCAGTGAAGAGCACTTTTTACCAATCCTGTCTGGTCCAGTGAGGTGGGCTTGTGCTCATAGGCGACATTGTTGTCAGTGATGTATGGTGAGGATGTGCCTTACAACAGGCCTACAGGCCCTCGGTCCAGCCTCTATCAGCCGATGGCGGACAGTCTGACACTGATGGAGGGATTGTGTGTTCCTGGTGTAACTCAGGCAGTTGTTGTTGCCATCCTGTGCCTGTCCCGCAGGTTTCATGTTTACAAGTGGTTTGCCACTGTGAGGATGATCAGTTGTCCTTTTTGTCAACCTATAGTACTGTCTTATACGTCTCACAGTACAGACATTTTAATTTATTGACCTGGCAACATCTGCAGTCCTCATGCCTCCTTGCAGCATGCCTAAGGCACGTTCATGCAGATGAACAGGGACTCTGGGAATTTTTCTTTTGGTGTTTTCAGAGTCAGTAGAAAGTTCTCTTTAATGTCCTCAGTTTTCATACAGTGCATACAGAAAGTATTTACAGCACTTTTTCCACATTTTGTTATGATACACCCTTACTCTGAAATTGATTAAATTAATTATTTCCCACAGAATTCTTCAAACAATACCCCATAATGACAGTGTGAAAGAAGTGTGTTTGAATTCTTATAAGATTTATTAAAAATAAAAAACGAAAAAAGCATCAGCCTCTTAGCCATTGGTGGTGTTAGAGAGAGGCGGGTCTGCTGTGCTTCAGCTGAATGCTCCTCGTTTTAGAGGCCTTTGGCAATTTCAAAGGGTGTGGGGATCATATAACTATTTACCCCTGTAAATCACTGTCCTTCACAAGCAACCATCTGGGGATTATATGGTGATGTGGGGGTGATAAACATGCCAATTGAATGTTGGGGAGGGTTAGGACATTTTGCCAGGACACAAACTCTAATTTCACTGTAAGCACAAAGGAATCTTTAGCTATCATAGAGTCAGATTACTGGGAAAGGAACTAACCTCCTATTCTCTAATTAAACCACTGGGCGTATTCACCGGTGGGGGTGGTCACATAAATTTTCTCTTTGGATCAGGAACTTGAACATGGAAGCCTGTCCTATAATACCCATCTCTAAATCAACACATGGACAAAATTACATTGAGAAGATTGTGAAAACTACACCCTGCACTCCAGCTAACAGTATATATTCCCTATCAGATTGCTTTTAAATCTGGTAGGGGAGTTGATAATTCCATCTGTACTATTCTGAAACTTATATTAAACAAAACAATATGCCTAATGGCATACAAAGCAGTGGAGGCTGGTGACTTAAAAACTTGAGGAGGATGGGACACTTGCGGCATAATTGTGGACCAATTTATTGAGTAAAAGTAACTAAGCATTTATGAGTAAAATGCAATATAGAATAAGACAATACTTTCCCCACTCTTTCACACAGGGCAGGACAGGATTTGCCCTAGAAACACATACCTAAGGGTGTGCATTTAGACCAAACAGTCACGGAATTTAATGCTGTCAAATAGACAAATGAGAAGATTACTTGTTCAGAGTTAACAATTTTAAGAGGGAAATAATTAAATCAGGGTCATTATTTATGAATGGTGTTGGAGTCTAGAAAGTTCTTTCACTCAAGGGTGAGGTAATGAGTGTGGATGACCAGGGACTTCAGTTCAGGATGACATGAGTGTGGTAAGGAGGGTGGATGACCAAGGGTTAGTTCAGAATGCCATGGGTGAGGTAATAAGTGTGGATGACCAGGGGTTAGTTCAGGATGCCGTGGGTGAGGTAATAAGTTTGGATGACCAGGGGTTAGTTCACAATGGCATGGGTGAGGTAATAAGGGTGGATGACCAGGGGTTCAGTTAAGGATACCATGGGTGAGGTAATAAGGGTGGATGACCAGGGGGTTCAGATAAGGATACCATGGGTGAGGTAATAAGGGTGGATGACCAGGGGGTTCAGTTAAAGGTACAATATGTAATATCAATCAAAACAATAACAAAATACATACTTTGCATTGAAAGCAAACATTACTATACATATATTATATATATTTCTTAGTTGTGTACTTACATTATCCTAAATGTTTCCACCAACTTTCAAATCCAGAGAAATTTGTAATTTAATTTGAAGACACAGGACGTTTCTTTTTGTCGCCCGTCAATGACGTCAGATAATATTTTTAACAATACATTACTTTGTCAGTGAAATTTTTTTTCTGCCGGAGACGCTAGATTGGAAGGTTGTCATTGACGACGATAACAAAACCCATGATCCCACGCAACCTCCCGACGTCATCCAAGTACATCTTTTGCTATTGTTTTGATTGAGAGCCCCCTGGTGGCCAAAAATTACATATTGCACGTTTAAGGATACCATGGGTGAGGTAATAAGGGTGGATGACCAGGCGGTTCAGTTAAGGATGCCATGGGTGAGTTAAGGAGGGTGGATGACCAGGGGTACCGTTCAGGTTGCCATGGGTGAGGTAGTAAGGGTGGGTGACCAGGGGGTTCAGTTAAGGATACCATAGGTGAGCCATGGATGACCAGAGTGTAGAGAACAAGTAGGGAGAAATCAGTATTAAACACAAAATGTAAATGAATCTCAATGAAAAAAAGGAGCATACATTATTATAAAAAATGTATTTATAGGTAAATTATTTTGGTACATTTTGTTAAAACAAAAATAATTTGCCTTAGACTTAGCAAACTGGTCAGTCACATTCTTGTACCAGTTAGGATTTTTTTGGAATGATTTCAGAATTTTCTTCTCTTTGGACAAAATAGCCAGGTTCCTCAGCCTCTCTTGTCCCATAGTGTTCCGGGAATCTGCAATAGGTCTCCAACAGACTTTTTAAAGCATTGTTTGATTGGATGAAAAACATGTCAGTTTATATTTGAACAAATCAGATAAGTTGGAGGACATCCTCCTCTATGCATCTTAATTACTGTGTAAGTCTATGAAAGGAAGGATGGCCCACGAGTCGTCCATAAATGAATGGGATTAGTATGGCTGAGAGGTGGACATGATTTTCCATCCTCCGGCTATTCTAGTTTCTACCAAAGAGGTGGCAATTTTTACTACTGGAGACAACTGAGAAATGTACATTTCATTATAGAGTTTTATCTAAAAATGATCATTTTCTATGTTTAATTTAACAGCATGTTTATAAAATTTTATAAGGAAGATGATCCTTCCCTGACAAGCCTCCACTGATACAAATAGTTCATTTGTTGATATCTCATTAGGTATAAAACAATCAGCTCTTTTCTTGTTTGCTCAAAAATGTGTAGTGGGTTAGAGGCCAGGTGCTGTGAGTCTTGCACTTCCTGGCAAGTCGGTCTACTCCAGCATGAAAAGGAAGTACACAGGCCAGTATTTGGAGGATGTAGTGAAGTAGTGGGATAACTCTCTTAGTACACCAAAAATGCATCAGCATAAAATTAAGAAATGCATTTTGACATTAGAAAGTCTAGGTTAAGTTAGAATAGTATCAGAGCTGTCAACTTTTCAAAAAACCTTGGAGTGAGATTTTGTCAGGGGTGACTGAAATTATGCCACGCACGCAGGTTGTTTGCTCAGCTATCAGAGAATTGTAATTAATTTGATGTTGTACCCATGTTGTACCCTGCATTCTGGTGGTTTGTGTGGAGGCCCAAAGCCGTTGATAGGGGCACCCTATTGGAGATGGACAATATTAGTTACATTCTGTGAAGTAGACATAGCTGAAGGTCCATCCCCAGGAAATTTTGGATTAAGTAATGTGATTTCCTGCATTCTAGTGGATTTTTGAGTGGTCTGCTAAAGATGTGCAATACCTGAAATTACTCTGATTCATGTTTGGCATCATGACTTGTACGGCCTTCTAGACTTGAGCTTAACATTCCACCAGAAAACGTTTGTGTATCTAAATGCCTATGTACCACAATAAAGCCTTATTCATAGACCAGTGTTTAAAATTTGACCTACAGTAGGTAGGTTGATTGATATTTTGATTAGAATGGTATTAAACAAATTTTTAACTGAAACCTAACCCATGTTGTGAATAATTGTATTCTTAAGAGCATTTAATGATTTATGTTCAGCCAAAAATGACAGAAGATTTGTTAGGGAGGGACATTGTTCTTCATTCAAAGCTCACCAAATGGTCCATCAAAAACAAATAAGTGCTTAAACAGTACAACTTTTTCCAAGCATAAAACAGATTAATGATTACAAAAATAACAACAAAATGAGGCATAATCAGTATCAGATGCAGATCAGAAGCTGGTTAAAGTCATTGTCTATGTGTGGGCATGGTTATACTGGCCTGTGGCCTTCTTGGAGGCCTTGATGACCTCGGAGGGGGGCTCCCATTTGAAGCAGGGCTCTAGATTGGCCATCTTTAAGGTCATTATTTGAGGAGAAGCCACATAAGAATAGCTCATGTGAAGTTTAGGAGTGAAAATACCTCATCATAAAACGCAGGGTGTTTCAGCTAAGATAATAAACAATAATTAGAGAAAGAAAAGACTAGCTAACCTTTCAACAAAGTACAGGGCATCATTTGTCACTTTCAGCCCTCTGCCGTACATCTACAAATATTGCATGTTTGATCAGTGGATCTTCAAGTGGCAGCTCATTGTGCATAGTCCACAGTACTTGTCACCCTCGTCGAGTAATCTGTTTAGTTTAGCCCTGGTTGTGAATCCAATGTTCAACTTTCTTCCTTAACTGAACCCCGTCAAAACAAATAATTTCTTTCAAGATTTAAAGTTTTAGAGAATGAGTACTCAGTTGGACGACATTTCATTGTTACATACCTAGTCTCAGCTTTTCAGAATTCTCAAAGTAGTGACTGTTTCTCCTCCCGTTGTCTTTCACGGTAATGGTATCTCTTCTTCTGTCGCTAACTTCGGGGTGCAGCGCATAAGGTTCAGTGGCGCTCATCAGCGCCATCTACCGTCGGGGAGTTTGAAAAAGGAACAAACGAGTCTCGGCCGGATTTATTTGTGTGAGAAATTGAATGTGTGGCGTGAGTGCGTGTGAAAACAGGCAGAAGTGTGTGTCACACGGCGAAAGCATGAGAGTTGGCAGCTCTGTAGTATAAACTATGCAAAGGCTTTACTTAAAGGACAACTCTGGCGCAAAATGAACCTAGGGGTTAATAACACATTGGTACCGAGTCGACCGTTGTCTGGGATATGTTTTCAATCTAATCGAATGTGCCCAGTTTTAGTGCAAACTGATAATTACCTTATAATGCTAGTTGTGAGGGCATGGATAAATTAAAAATTAACCACTAGCAAGGCTCAAAATAGCACCACACTTCCAACGTAGCATAATGAGGGTCCCTACATGCAAACTGAAGCATTGAGAACTTAATAAGTGTTCAGACAGTTTATTAAAAAGATTAAAAGACAGTACTGTTCGTGTATACAGCCAAGCACCATCTTCGGAAAACAGACTCGATCAGTCGAACCACGAACGCAGTGCTACGAGAGCTGAACTGTGACTTGGAATCTCCCATGGCAAGAGGTTTTGCGGTCATTTATGCAGATCAATGAGCAAGACCTACAGCTGGCGATGTGAACTAAAATCCAACACAGTTTGCTCACAGTTCAGCTCACGTATCACGGAGTTCGTGGTTCGACTGGTCGAGTCTGTTTTCCGAAGATGGCGCCTGGCTGTATACACGAAAAGTACTGTCTTTTACACTATATTTTTAATAAACTGTCTGTACACTTTCCTCAATGCTTTGGTTTGCATGTAGGGACCCTCATTATGCTACCGTGGAAGTGTGGTGCTATTTTGAGCCTTATTAGTGGTATAAAATAGTGATTTATTTTTACTTCCTCCATGCCCTCACAACTAGCGTTATAAGGTAATTATCAGTTCGCACTAAAACTGGGCACCAGCACTAAAACTGGGCGATTAGCATGGAAACATATCCCAGAGAACGGTAATGATTAATTATTAGCCCCTAGGTTCATTTTGCGTTATAATTGTTCTCAAAAATAAATCTTTGAGAATACGTTTCACCCCTCTCTCATTCATCATGGAAGCCTTAAATTGATACACACATGGGAGGCTACACATTCTTCAATTATACAACCACAATTAACTTCACAGGCACCCGACCGACACAACATATCACTAGAGAGGATTGTGGCAAGGTACTGTACAGTTGTGGACATTCTGAGAATGTCAAAAGTATTGGTCTCCACAAAGTTTGCACCTTCATCTTTTATACTGAAGTATGAATACAAGCATTCCATAAGTGTCAAAGGGTTTATTGACAATAATATGAAGTTTATGCAAAGAGTCATATTCGCAGTGTTGACCCCTATTTTTCAAGACCTTTGCAATCCACCCTGGCATGCTGTCAATTAACCTCTGGGCCACATCCTGACTGATGGCAGCCCATTCTTGCATGATCAATGCTTAGAGTTTGTCACAATTTGTGGGTTTTTGTTTGTCCACCCGCCTCTTGAGGATCAACCACAAGTTCTCAATGGGATTAAGGTCTGGGGAGTATCCTGGCCATGGACCCAAAATGTTGATGTTTTGCTCCCTGAGCCACTCAGTTATCACTTTTGCCTTATAGCCATTACTTTTGCCATCAATCATGATGGAAAATGCATTAGTCATCACCCAACTCTTCTAGGATGGTTGGGAGAAGTTGCTCTTGGAGGATGTGTTGGTACCATTCTTTATTCATGGCTGTGTTCTTATGCAAAATTGTGAATGAGCCCACTCCATTAGCTGAGAAGCAACCCCACACATTAATGCTCTCGGGATATTTTACTGTTGGCATGACAAAGGACTAATGGTAGCGCTCACCTGGTCTTTTCTAGACAAGGTGTTTTCGGATGGACCAAACAATCGAGAAGGGGATTCATAAGAGAAAATGACTTTACCCCAGTCCTCAGCAGTCCAATCCATCTACCTTTTTCAGAAAGCTGTCCCTGATGTTTTTCTTGGAGAGAAGAAGTTTCTTTGCTGCCTTTCTTGACACCAGGCCTTCCCCCAACATTGTTTGCCTCACTGTGCAGGTAGATGCACTCACACCTGCCTGCTGCCATTCCTGAGCAAGCTTTATAGCTCTTGCTCACTGCGGCAACTTCTGGCGATTTTAGGGTTAGCGACCACTTTACGTCCGATCACTATCTCGCTACCTGCTGTGTTAATCCCCACCACCCACTGATAGCGACTTGCGTCTAGAGATTCCAGGCGATTCAACATGTTGAATCGCTACGAGACGCCAGACGCTAGTCGCTAACTCTGAGCCA
>JACXGM010015221.1:0-21475 GCA_016801145.1 Umbra pygmaea | reverse complement strand
GTGTGTGTGTGTGTGTGTGTGTTTTGGTTTAACATATCATATTAAAGCAGACGTCATCACATGGTTAGTAATTCTTGACAAAAATGCCCATATAAGTACATTTTGTCCCCATGAGGACAAATCCCTTTTCTGGGTTAGGGGTTATGTTTAAGGCCAAGGCTACAATTAAGTTTAAGGTTATAATTTAGGGTACTTTTAGATTCAGGCATTATTGGTTAGGTTTAGGCAGTATTGGAAGGTTAAGTTAAGTCAAACATGATAGGTTATTGAGGTTAAGGATAGGGTGAGGGTAAGTTTAAATTTAGGTTAAGTTTAAAATTTAGGGTTATATTTTGGATTAGGGATAAATTTAGGTTTAAGGTTTGGTAAAGTTAGCTGTACACATCTGCGTGTGTGTGTGTGTTTTGGTTTAACAGATTGTATTAGAACCAGAAGTCTTCACAAGGATTAAGTGAAGGCATTAAAGTTAGGGTTAGTGTGAGGTTAATGTTAGGGTTAAATTAAGGTTTAGGTAACATGGATTTTTATGTTTTCTGGTCCTCACGGGGTGTGTGGCGCGTGCGTTTGTGTGTGAGCGCGTGCGTGCGCGTGTGTAATGTGGAAAAGGAAAGGTCTCCTGACCAGGAACACTTTAACAGAGGCAGTGCTTTGCTCTTCAGAAAAGAGACCAGTAGTGTGGCTGTTTGCAACACAATAAAGAAGACACATCTATCTCAGTATTGATTGGCAGTGCTGCAGTGCCCCTCGGCAGGCTCCATGTTAGGCTGTTTCAGCACACAAACTGTTTGTGAATAAAGAAATAATCCACTAATGCTTGAACCTTTTAGGGGAGATTTTCAGATTTAGATTGTGTTGACAGAAAGGATGTGTTGTTTATGATTGAAAGACAACAACCAAACAGAGCATTGAAAGCGCTGGAATCCAGGCAGGAAAAACGTCATTTGGTTAATTACCGTATTAAATCAAACCAAACGGCCTCGCTAGCCAAACCTTACTGATGGGTTTGTCGATGTCTGCCTGGTGTTTTAGAAAACATTTCTGCCCGCTTGCCTCTGCCACTTTGAATTGGCTGAAGAGATTGATAAACTAATTAATGCATTATCTACAAATGCAAAGAAAAGAATCAGTGTCAAACCTACGAACACACCATCCACTACACTTTACACTTGCTATTCACACTGATCATTAATCACCAATATTGTAATCTCCCCACAACCCACATTACAATAAATGTGAAAGTAAACGCTCAGGCAGTGAATATCAGTTGATTGTGTTCATCCAGCCAGTTCTCTGTGTTCATTTGGGCAGATATGTGTTCTACTGTGTGTAGCTCTAAGTAGCTCACCAGGATCTTTGCATTAATATTCCGTACACACATATCGAGTAGCCGTGTAAGTGAACGTAAATATTGCCCGGTAGGGATACGTTACATACTGGTGCTTTCTAGAGCATCTTGCTTACCGATGCAGTTTTTCGAACACACCATAATCCCCAACGGTTTACTATCAATCATCTGACGTCCCCATTGGCGTTCCTCGCCTCCTTTGTCCCTACCCGAAATGGCGATCATTTACAATCCAGTCCATGTTTTTGTTTTGCCCGGTGTTTTAGTGTGTTGGGGGGAAGCGAAGGCGCGCGTGTGTGTGCGCGCGTGTGTGTGTGTGTGAGGGGGGTAATTTTCCTAAACTAGTGTCTGGATGAAGAAAGACTAGGTCAGCCATGTGGATGCGTCTGTTGAACAGCTGAAGGGGGGCTATAGGCAGAGACAGAGGGAGCGATAGAGGAACGTGGAGTGTGTTCATATGAACGGGGGGGAGCAGGGAGGGGGCAGAGAGAGAGCGCGTGTGGAGAAGGAAGCGGAGCCTGTGAACGAACGGCGAACTCAGTGATTTCCTACCCTGCTCGAACCAGCGCGCTCAACACAACCGATACTTGCGGAAGACATCAAACAGCCGCTACGAGGGGTAACTAAGGCAACCGTGTTGTTCTCGGTAAACGCTGCCTCGGCGATTTGTCCGTGATTACATGAGAAAAGTGAGCCCAGGCCGTCTTTTGTTGAGGCAAGTGGCCGTTAGCCTGTGTAGCAGCCCGGCTACGCTACGGCCAGCCAGGCTCCTTCCAAGGATAAAGTGTCTGTCTGATTATTGTTTCAACTCCGGTTTCTTGGATTTGGCCCCGGACACGGAGTTCATTCGGCGGGGTCATTCTTGGCGAGGATCGCGTTTTGAAGTTGTTTGCGGCGGTTACTTTGTAACTCCAGAACCATCAGACTGGCGGGTGAGTGGCTGGATAAAAAAAAGGAAAAGATGGAGGAGGGAGGGTGATGTGGGATTAGGAGATGGAATGTTGGCCAGTGTTAAAACACCAGTTACGTGTCTTTCTTTTACTATAAGTGTTGCCTTTTTGACAATGTCGTTACAGGAGTGTAAAGGGAATCTCCTGTGACCTGGAGTCAAATGTTTTTGTCTGTTGTAGCGAACTGAAAGTTGGCTGCATTGTTGTAAAACTTGGCTGTTCCCACTGAGCACCCTGGAGAGAACACCAGACATGCTATTTAGCCTAACCCCTAGGTTTAAACGGGTTTAGTTCAAATGCTTCACAATAAGATTTGATCCTTTTGAAAATGGCTGAGGTTTTTATCCATCTTAAGAGGTAACTAGCTAATCAAGTGTAAGGCTATCATTCCAGCTGGTAGGTTAATCATCAATATTGAAGTGCTATTGTGATCTCAGTTGTAAACACAACAGCCATTTGTGTCTGTTATGTGTTTGGAGGGCGAATGAAACAGAAAAACCAATTTAACCGAGTCATACGACCCATCATTCTTCGGGGGAATCCCCCAAAACCTCAAACTGTTGATGTGACATTGGATATCTTCCAGTAGCACTCCTAGCTGATTACAGGTCATTACAAGTATGTTTAGACGCTAATGGTGTATCTCTAAACCATTTGCATCGAGGTTAACAACAACGACCACCACACTACAGAAGGCCCTTCGACACCCCCACCCCCTCCAGAAGGCTGTGAACTCTGCCCCAGCACATGCAGCTCTGCTGTGGGGGGTGGGGCCTAGATTTGAACCAGAGAAATAGACTAAGCCTAAACAATGACAACAGTATTGGTTGTGAGCCCAGAATTAATCAGATGTTGGGTGCTGCACAGTATGTAGGGTAAAGGGTTGAACATAAGCCGACATCAATGGATTTGAAAAACACAACAATAGATTGTACCTCAGTAGATTGTAGCCATCTGACGTGAACTACTGCCAATGGACAGACTGATTTGAAGGACTGTTAAATTGGTCATCCTAGATCAGTTGTGACTGTTGTGTTGGTAGTTTGATCTGCAAGATATTTGGATACAAGGCCTGACTCGCTGCCGTGCTGCTGCCCAGATCAATTAGGGGAAGTAGTAGCAATTTCTGTCTAAAAATCAATGTGTGTAATAAGAGATGTGGGCGTTGTGAAGTGGTCCTAGTGTCTCTCTTCAGTGTAATGACCTCTCTGATGATAATGATTCTATAGTTAGCAGACGGGTTGTGTCCCCTGGTCGGCTGTTGCTCAGCAACACTGGTGGACACACAGGCGATGGCAGAGACAGATTTTCAAATAGTAGCTGGTTGTTTTGGCCACCTTGTCTAGAAATCACGGTAATACTTTGTCTTATTATTATTATTTTATGGCAGCTCAGTAAGTGATGTGATGTCTGTTAATAGGGAACCTTGTTGTCCTTGTTAGCAGGCCTGTGTGCCAACTGGCCCTTCGCTCCCTCTGTTAGTCTGACGCTACTGAAGCACATTCACCTCCAACAGATCCAGTCCTGCTGAATTTCCCCCTCTGTCCTAAACTACACCCTCTGGCCCCTGGGCACAGGGCAGAAAAGAGGGCACTGCCGTCTAAATCTGAGAGGAAGAGGCACTGATGCCGTCCCAAATGGCTCTCTATGGCCTACGTAGCTCACTGCTGTTCCCCAGGCTCGGCCCATAGATCTGTTCGCTGTGTCTGGATTAGACTGGCATTCGGGATGGCCCACTTGGCTAACTAATGCATGGCACAGGGGCGTCTGCAGACATAATGGAGATGGGAAATCAAGACAGTTTTCTCTGCTTCCTGTGTAGGGTTGGGTATGTCTGGAGTGATATAATGACCCGTGGTCTCTCCAAACATCCTCTATTTATTTATTATATTTTTATTGGGGGGATAACTTAATATAAGGGCTTTCGTTGCACACGTTTGTTAACAAATAGTTAATAAAAGCCACAAACAGCCTGTATGAAGGCTTTAGTGACTCTGAATATTAAGTTATTAAAGTAATTTGAAACAAACTGGCTTAATCTAACAACAAGTCCTTATTATAGACTTGTTTTGTCTATCCCTGATGATTTCCGTAGGGCTATTAGACCTCTTGAACCCTACAATAAGAACATAGAAACTAAATCCTGCAGATGTCATTAATATGTGCCTTCCTTTAACAACATGTTTTTTAATACGCCTTGCCCTATAGCATATTATTTAAATACATTTATAAATAGATAAATCTTTAATAGGCCTTGCCCTATACTGTATTCTTTATAAATAAGACTGCACAGTGGTTAGGGAATTAGACTTGTAGTCAAAGTTTGCCCGTTTTATTCCCCACTTAGCCAAATGTCATTGTGTCCTTGAGCAAGGCACCTAATGCACCAGGGGATGTCCCTGTATTTACTGTAAGTCGCTCTGGATAAGAGCATCTGCTAAATGACTAAAATATATATGTGTATGTACACTGTCATGAGGCTACTTAGATCTAGTGACTTTGGTCAAGAATGTACTACTACACGTGACCTGTTTACACCATGTCCAGGGCTGGGTCAATACAAGTGTGGCATTAGGGTTCATGTGAGATGGTCTGGATACTAGTGTTATGTCCAGCTCTACCCTGAAACTACTGTGGCTCACTGTGGAAAACAGAAGTAGAACTGTCTTTTTAAGTGTTATAACAGTTCTTAAAAACAATTATTTGTAAATCTAATTCGTTTTGTCCTTATTGTCAATTTCAAAATAAAAGCTGTTTGTGAGCTGATATAGGCACCAACTCATCATGAATTTATTTTATTGTTCCCGCTCGTTAAAAGCGGGCTACTGCTTGAGGGAGATTTCGCCTTTTCCAGAATTCAAGAAAATTAATAAACATTTGGACAATATCTGTAATATTAGCTTACAAGTTTAGCTTGTATAATTAACATTGATGTGAACTGTTAATGACTAATGAAGGTACTCACTAAATAAACATTCCTATTGAATCAGTTTACTTACGCACTACTTAGGATAGCTTAGATTTGTTCATTATAATACAGTACTCACTTAACCGAACTAACAGACTAATACATGTTATCATGTGGAAAGATGTCTGTAAAGAAGCCATGTTTTGAATGTCTTTAACCCCGTATGTTCGGGGTCATCCCCTGTTTGGGCTTTAACCTCGTATGTCCGGAGTCATCTGGTGGTCTCTCTGCGGTCAGTTCAATAAAGCAGGAAGTCCCTTGTGTCCCTGATGAACCAGCTCTGGAATACAAGACCCGCTAAAAGACAATACAGGACAATGTCCACCACACTGGCAACCTATTCCTTATACCTTGCTTGACCAGTGCCCAAAACTAGGGCACAATGCAGGGAATAGAGGTCCATTTGGGATGTATTTATTGCCTGTACTTTATAGTTGACTGAATGTTATAAATGAGTTGTTTGCTAGACATGTTATTGTCTTTGTTCTTAACTCCTGTGGGTGTTGTGGACTCGTGCCATATAGGCTGTGATGATTGTCCATACAGGGCGTGGGAAGGGCACACTATCTTTGTTTATACTATGCTGACTTGTCTGTTTACACAGCAGACCTGCAGCTCGGTAGGCACGTTCACACAGCCAGCACAGCTCCCCTGACCTGAACACCACTAATTATAGGTCTGCCACACGTACACAGACGATAGTAGTCTGGCCGCACCAGCGGTGCGTCATTAAGGCAGTTTGTGCACGTATACGCTGAGCCTCACTGTTACAAAAATCAGACGGCCATTTGGATGGATCAAAGGAACTGTTGTCAGCCTGAAAATGAAACACAGATCATCCACGTCCGGGGGGTGGGGGGGGGCTCAGTGTCCTGATCGAGTGGGTGCTTGTACTGGCTGGTCTCATGCTGCGTTCCATTTGCCTCGGAACTGGGAGGTCGGAACTGGGAATGACATCACACCCGAGTTAAAACAAGTTGATCGAACTAGAAAGAACAAGATGGACGCCCGCACGAAAGCCTTCGTTGTTCTTGCCCTTTCGGGATATAAACAACTACAGAACAACTAGCCATGTTGGCCATTTTTAGCAAAACCAGTTGATAAAACTCAATTTAGATATATTTTCACGCCTTCATACGCCGTAGCAACATGTCCAGAGACATCAGGTGGACAGTAATGTGTGTACGACAATGTTTGTGAAAAACAAATAAAAACAATTTCAAATATTAACAGTAACAACAACTTTTTCTTACTGTTGATACAGGGTGCTGCCATCTGGGAAAATTAACCTGGGGGTAGTGATATTTCTAGTGATATTTGAGAGTTTGCAACTTGGAATTCCCACTTGGGTGGCCATCCAGTTGAAATTCCGACTAGGAACTTGGAATTTCCGAGTACAAATGGAACGCAGCATCAATAACTCCTCGAAGGAGAGCAGGGGGTCTGCCCACGTTAGGGGACCGATTTTCAGAGCGTTTCCTTCCTGACACGCCGCCACAGTTTGTTGCCTACCTTAGGGCGTCAGATGGCTCAGTGGCTCAGTTAGGTAGTCAGATTAATCTGAAGATTGCCGGTTTTGTTCCCAGCTGTGCCATATGTCGTTGTGCCCTTGAGCAAGGCACTTTACCCTAAGTTGCTGCAGGGGCATGACCCTGACCTTACTGTAAGTTGGTCTAGATAAACGTGTCTGCTAAATGTAAATGCTTTAAAGCAGTCTGGGATTTCTGACTAAATCTTTGCCATCTAGTCCCATCTCTCTTTTTTCCATTTAGTTTTTTATCAATGCACATCTATTAGAGATTGTCAGGACTCAACTGTGGACGCTTGTGAATGCACCCGGTTGTGTAGCGCCACGTTGCCATTCAGAGCGGTGTGTTGGTGACGACGGGGGCTCGTCCCAGCCTCTGTTTTTAGTCATAAGGTCTTTGTGAGACTGCTGGGTCATCAGCTTGATGCAGAGCTTGTAAAGGAGCGGATAAAGGCCAGCTGTAGTTGATGTGAAGTTGAGCTCCACAGCCTCAATATTCGTTTTTTCTCCTTTCCCAACTGGCCCAGTTTTTCCCTAACCTTAACCCTAACCGTAACCCTGCAATCCTCCCTCGACATGTGCAGGATGTAGAAGGGCGCAATTGAATTTACAGGCGCCCGATCTGCACACAAGGAGTCGCTGGAGAGCGATCTAGCAAGTAGAAGATTAGGCTTTTCTATTCAAATCCCAGGCAACGCTATGACAATTTGCGCTGCCTCGTGCTGGAGGTTCCGGGCAAAGTCGAAGAACCCATAGTCAGGCTCGAACCGTTGACTTTTATGACGTAGCTATTCCTGCAAGGCAGTGACTTAGCCCACTACGCTACACGGACCACCCAAACCTCGATATTCTGTTTGTTGTTCAGTAGTTCCCTCACTAGGTCGTCCCAGTGACAAGCGTTTCCCCTGCTTTTCTGGCGGTGGGTTTCGGTTTGCTTTATTTATTTGTGTCTGATTCACAGCACCTCTCCTAAATGGCTCCCTACCCACTTTTGATCAGTGCCATTTGAGACACATTCACTGCCGCCTCTTTTCTCCATGGATTTGAGATGTTGTGTAGTGGTGATTATAGCCGTGATGATGTCATTTTTACAACAGTTACACCACATGCCTGGATCTGATTTGAGATGTGTTTGAAAGTCTCCGCTAAATAAAGGCCTGTAGGTTTTCTCCGTTTTCAAAGCTTGTGTTTGAATAAACTGAATATTTCATATCAATTTACATCTGCTGAAATGACATTTCAAGGTGTGTGTGTGTGTGTGTGTGTGTGTGTGTGTAATCTGCTAGTTTAGTCCTTAGAGGATGTACATTGAAACATTTACATCGCTGGTGTTATTGCCAGTAAGTAGATTGCATTTTATTAATGTCAGATTGACAGTGAGTTTATGATTCCAGAGATGAATTTTGAACCTTCACCTGAGAAGCACGGACTTTCATAGTCAACTCAGAAGGCACCTATTTGGCATGCTGAACATCTGTCCTGTTGATCCAACTTGAATACTGAGTTATTCTAAACTTCACACCCATGTAATTTGGACAGTTTGTTCTAATGAAACTGAACAACATTGAAGAATGATTTAGAAACCTGTCAATCGATGACAGAAAGAAGGACAGAGAGCCAAATTGGAGCACCTTCCCCCTGAACAGATATACAAGTCAGTTAGGGTCAGTGGAGGTAAAGTATGCTACAGGAACTGGCAATTTCTGCCTACATCTTTTAAGGCACAATTGGTGATAAGTTCTATCAGGGATATGTACACTCTGTGATATGTACACTGTGATATGTCTGATTTGTTTTTACGTTGTAGTCATTAAGTGGATGCTCGTATCCAGAGCGACATATTGAATATGGGAACAACCCCTGGAGCAACGTAGGGTAAAGTGCCTTGCTCAAGGACACTATGCCATTTGGCACAGTCAGGAATTATACAGGCAACCTTCCGACTACAGTCTGACTCCAATAACACTGAGCCATCTGACACCCATGAGATATGTACATATCACAGACTGAGCATATCAGACTACATGTCACAGACTGAACATATCAGACTACATGTCACAGACTGAACATATCAGACTACATGTCACAGACTGAACATATCAGACTACATATCACAGACTGTGGTGTGTATAGGCATTTGTGGTGATTGCAATGAATGTTAGCCTGACTTCTACAGACAGTGATTGTGTTCAGATAAAGCAGGGAGCCTTTAAACACGTTGACCCTGGTTAGCAGAGTGTATCTGGGCCGTGTAAATTCACTGCATGCCTGTTTCTGTCCTACCACCTGACTTTGCTGCTTTGTATTGTCTCAGATTTACAGTCTGCTCCTTCTGGCTCACTGACTATTCTTCTGCTTTGCTGCCTGCCCCTGTCATGTGACTTATCAGTAGTGTACTGCCCTGTCCCCTAGTACACAGCCCCATATAGTGCACTACATAGGGAGTAGGGTTCAGTTTCTTCTGGGGTGTGCGTCTGGATTTGCTTTGGTGACGTGTGTTCATCATGCCTCCTCAATCACCTGACTTGAGCTGCTGAACGTCCATGGCTGTGAAATCTAACCAGCCTAGATGTTTGTCACAGGACAGGAAAAGCAGGCAGAAAGGGGGACCCTGATAAAATGTGCTAGTCACCATCTCAGCTGCTCTGGACAATAAACGGGCTTATTGAAAGCTTTATTGACCACTATTCATTTTCCTACAGAGTAGATGGGTGCTTTGAGCTTAAAGGATTGCATTAAGTTAATATAGTTGTCAGTCACAACACATGGTCAAACCCACATTTGAAGTCTGTTGTTAACCACACTCCCTGTAACCGGAGCGCTTGAATGGTGCAGCCTGGCTCGGGGGTCTGGCTCCAGGTTACTGCTCCTAATGTTGTTAATGTAGCTGTTACAGCCCGCCTACCTGAAGCCTGATGAAATGATCCTATTCCAGTCAACCACACCCAAACGCTTTGTGATTGGGTTGTTATATCGACCCGATGATCTCGTCTGGTGCTGGAGATGAACTGTATCCGAGTGTGTCTGTGTGTACGTACCTCTTATTACTCACCAGACGAAGGAGACTCATTCAAGGCTGACACCTAGTTTAGGAGTAAGGCCAATCTATACCTCTGCATCAAAATATGTTATGCGACGCAGCCGCGAGGTCTGTGATTGGTCGGCTTGATTGCATTGTGGCGCAGACACGGACGGAGAAGTATAGATGTTCATGACGGCGTATGCTACACCGTAACCTCGACGCGGAAGTATAAATCGGCCTTTACTGCTGATCATCATGGGAAATGGCAACCAACTGCTAGCAGCATGGATGCAGGCTACAACACAACATACACAGTGCACTTTCATATCCTATTTTAGAGAGTAAACATTTAATGTGTATAAATGTATCACATCTTTATTTATGCATAGAATCTGCTGTTAACTCTGAATTATACATTAGGCTCATGCATAATTCATGTACTCCAGCTCTTTAATGATTCGTTGCCATGCCCGGTTCAGGCGGAACAGCAGTATTTGCTGATGGAATTACTCCATTGATCTCTGCTTCTGTTCAACCAATTGTGTTGCAAAGCTACATTTGTCCCAATTAGTCATTTTGGGTTAATCTTGAGTTCAAGGATATAATCAAAAGAACGATAATTAGGCCCTTTACTTGTTTGTGTTTTTCAAATTTGACGTCTTAAGATGTAGTCTGCACTATAGGTTCGGTTCAACTCTACCATGATGAATCTCTGGGCCACATTGAGTGTTTTAAACAGCAGTTTGCGTCTGTGTCTTCCAAGGTTTTTGTATGTGTACATGTTGCACCTCTCATCTATATAGGTCAGAGTTTTAACTATATACATCAATAAATGAGGCAAATTTGTCTTAAAGACAGTGGCCACCAGACGCACTTTTTTATTATACCACAGAGTTATTCAAGATGACCGCTGTATTTCTATTTAATAAAAGCCACTATGTTCACATCCCAAATTCCCTATTGTGCACAACTGTGGTATTCCCTAGAGTTTTAAAGGCCTTGGTCAGAAGAAGGACACTACATAGTGAGTAGGGCCCTTACGGCAGTTAATGCAGGTTTGGCGTAAGAGGTGTGCTAAAGTAGATTATCAACACATCATTGACACATTATCGACACATTATCGACACCTTAGCTCTGTAATTATCTGTGTCATACAGCCGTTGCCGTCCTCAACCTTTAGTCGGTCTAGCTCTGTTACTAGGGAGATATCACTGTTCCTACCTCCTTACAATAGAACAGTATTGATCTGCAGATATCACTGTTCCTACCTCCTTACAATAGAACAGTATTGATCTGCAGATATCACTGTTCCTACCTCCTTACAATAGAACAGTATTGATCTGCAGATATCACTGTTCCTACCTCCTTACAATAGAACAGTATTGATCTGCAGATATCGCTGTTCCTACCTCCTTACAATAGAACAGTATTGATCTGCAGATATCACTGTTCCTACCTCCTTACAATAGAACAGTATTGATCTGCAGATATCGCTGTTCCTACCTCCTTACAATAGAACAGTATTGATCTGCAGATATCACTGTTCCTACCTCCTTACAATAGAACAGTATTGATCCGCTGTCAGTCTATTGTCAGGTGCGTTCCATGTATCAGCCTGGTTCTCTACTGTAATACTGTGCACTACTGCATTATGACTGCTGAGACACAAGACCCAGTAGACAACCATTACCTCTTGGTAATGTATTTTGTTTTTCTAATACTTTGAGGGTCGCACAGAACTTTTTGCTAGCCAACGGTACCCTACCTGCTATTAGGTATCAGGATGAAGTTCTCAGACACATTGTCAGACCTTACGCTTTTACAGTGGACCCTGGGTTCACCCTGATACAGGACAATGCCTGGCCTGATGTGGCCAGTGTGTGTAGGCAGTTCCTGGATGACAAAGGCATTGATGCCATTGACTGGCCCTCACGTTCCCCAGACCTGAATCCAACTGAGAACTCCTGGGACGTTATGTATCAGTGCATCCGATGCCGCCAAGTAGTGCCACAGATTGTCCAGGAGCTCACTGATGCCCTGGTCCAGGTCTGGGAGGAGATCCCCCAGGACACCACCCACCGTCTCATAAGTAGCATGCCCAGACGTTGACGAGAAAGCATACAAGCACTTGCTCTTTGTGGGTTTTAGGCCGGTTACCTGCCAAAGCACTTTGTAAAAACTGCTGCTGTAAAAAGGGCTTTATAAAATAAATTTGATTGATTGATTGACATGGAGGCCATACCCAGTACTGAGTCACATTATAAGTTGCCGTGATGAAATGAACCCAAGTTGGAACAACCTGTGATGTCAATTGTTTACTTTGATTTCCGGTGTGAGTTTGAATCCAGCCGTCAATCGGTTTGTGATTATGGTTTCCCATTGTCTGTTGTTAGTCATTTTGTTCTCAATGAATTACAAAATGTACAGTAAAGATTGTATCTTTAATGTTTCATTCATTGAAACCTGATGTGTGATTTGAGTCTTCCCTTCATTTTTTAAGCCGTGTTTTTGAAACCACCAAAACATTACCGGTACTTCCTGTTTTGAGATCTGGATTTGGTTGGATCATCCAGCTGGCATTGGATGTTATTGGTCCTCACTGTCTCAGTAAGCTGTTAAAGAACTATTTTTGTGTAGTTTTATTGGACGTATTTGCGTAGTTTGAGAGTGTATTCTCATCCTATTTTCAATGTTGTTGGAGCAGTGGCATGGCTGACTCATCCTCTCTAATCGCATTGATAGCAGCCAGACTGGGCCTTCATTTTCTTGTATCCTCTGAGCTTCATCACAGACTTTTTCTTTGTTTATAATGAGCTGAATGATTGGAGCTGTGGAGCTCGCCTGCTTCCCGAACGCCACCCTATTCCCTGTGTGGCCAGAAGGTTCAACGATGTTAGCTTTGTATTAGTGTACTAAATAGAACAGTGTTTTGGACATGCCCTAGGTAGTGTGGAGTACAAGGATCTTTCTCAACTGCAAATCACTTCATTTTCCCCTTCATCTCTTTAGCAAATCACTCACTTTCTTTATCTCTGTTTCTCCCTCTTTCTCTATTGTTATTCTCTGATAGAAAAACTATTTTACTATAAAGCTGTGCTTTATATCTGTTTCAGTGTGTTGAGTTAACTGGTGTTAACTCTAGAAGTCAACCGATTATGATATTTCAAAGACGATACAGATTACTTTTGGAAAAAAAGTCTGATTCCAATCTGCTGATTTATGATTTATAATAACAATGACAACGATGTTGAATGAACAATGAAACCTTCTGGTGTAACTTGTGTGTACAATGCATAAAAAAGTAGATTCTGTCTTAAATTAATAATTGTCATAATATCTTAACTTTGGCGACTGAGTCTTGTAACCAAAACAAAGCTGTAATTTTAAGCTTACCGTGGTAACGGATTCAGTTCATTGGAGAATCTGTCACATGCTAAGCTTGAATCTTCTCTGCTAGCAGTTGTAGTTTAATATCTAACCAATATTCAAACACCTCCACGCATGTCAATAAAATAATTAGGTAACTGGGCAACATTCTATCTCAATTAAGTAAATGGTCTCTCACACAGCTGTGTGTGTGATCACTGCAGTTGGAAGAGTACCCAACGGCCAACGTTCGATCACACACCTCACGGACACACACAACGCACACACAGCATGCAAACATTGTTTTTCATGGTGCAGACAGGCCATGTTTTCGAATGAAGCCTGTAACTTTGCTGCATGACTGTACTTCAATCCAGAGTAACAATGTTCCTATCTTTATTGGCTGCTAACATGTCATGGATGTATTTTTGATAAATATTCAAGTAATTTGCCCAGTGCTTGTGCTTTGTTTGCAAATGGACTCCTGTTTACCCAGCAATTGTTTGGTGCCATAATGCCAGCACACAAAGTTAATATAGGCTGTGAATTGAAAAAAACAAATACACCACATTCATTATATGCAATCCAATATAAGCTAGTTATCCTATCTTTTGTAGCAGTTCAGATTTCATAGGTTGGTTTTGCCTGACTCAGATTAGGGGTATCGCAGAAATGTTGGTTGATAAAAAATAAGGTAGTAGTGAAAGAAATCAGCATGTTAAACTAATAGCCTAGGGCTGTGCATTGTCTGACATAGTCGAATGGACTAGGGCTGCACGATATTGGAAATAAATTACATTGCGATATTTTGTTTCCCAACGATATATATTGCGATATCGCAAGCCATCAATGTAGGCTACAGTCGATAATTACCATTCCATGATACTAATAATTTCACTAATAAACAAGCTTCATTCTCTGTAAACAGTAAAGCAGTACACATTTTTTAATAAAACAGCAGCTTTACACCAACCCCCGATTGGTTTATAAAAATATAACTGAAAATATATATTTTTATAATAGAACTTATAAGCATTTTGTTTCACAATCTTTTGTTTTTAAGTCAACTTTTTTTAGCCAACGTGCCATAGTAAAACAGTGTTGGTCATCATCATAATCATGGCTAAGCAAATGCGACGACGTGTAATTGCAACATATCTTTACGATATGAAACGTTATTGCGTTTGTTATTTCTTTCTGTCGTTGACAGCCTTTCTGGTAAGGTGTCACACTGGCAAAGGCATCGCAAATAGTGTTTTGTTTTGATTGACATCAGAGATTAGATTTTGTACTCGTCGTAAAGAGCTTTGTGGGGCCGTTTTAAGTGATCAGACAAATGGGTGGTTTTCCCTTGTTTTGTTGCCACAACTTTATAACACTCCTGACAAAATACCTGTTTTTGGTCATTCTATTTTTTGTAGCCGAAATAGTTTCAAAGATTTTTACCTTATTTTTGGTACGAAACCATCCTTTATTTTCCCTGCGTAATGCGTATCCTCTTCGTCGCTCATCTTTCGGTAGTACAGGTCTGCCAGTGACAGAGAATGTTGGCTGTGAGCAGTGGCACAACAACCAATCACAGCGAACCAATCACTGTGCAGGCATGCGGAGCGTGCATGTCATCCCAGAAACAAACCATACAACAAACTTGTGTAAACTGTGGTGCTATCTATACTGTCATTGGGTGCTACCCGTCTTCACATCGCATGTTCCGGCGATGTGACTATCG
The DNA here is from genome assembly GCA_016801145.1 of Umbra pygmaea. Lineage (NCBI taxonomy): Eukaryota > Metazoa > Chordata > Actinopteri > Esociformes > Umbridae > Umbra > Umbra pygmaea. Next base: position 6,567 of record JACXGM010015221.1, on the reverse strand, counting down.
CACATGCGCACATCGCGATGTCTATGCTAAAACACAACATCGTTCAGCCCTAGAATGGACACATCCAAAAATCATAGGTAGATGATGTAATCCTCTTTTTCCATAAAATTGTCATTTGTTCTATGCACTACAAGGGTTTAATTGACAGGAATAACACACCTGCACCGTATTAACACACAAATTAATTAACTTAATTGTAACCCTGCGAACGAATATAGCAGCCAGAAATCGCTGTAAGAATGCAATTGGAAAGCGCAAAACCCAGTGGAGGATTTTAATGTTTCAAATAACTGATGCCTGTGCAAAAGTGTATATATAATATAATAATTATTAATATAATTAACAAAAACTCATGAAGCTAGATTCAGAAACGAAACCAAGCTTGAAACATACAATGACAATGACTGACAAAGGAGCAAGTTGTCATAATAAATACATTAATAAATAATGAAGCACTGGGTTTGAGAACATGATGTCGTCACTAAACTATCAAACAGGAGACACTCTTGAAGCGTATAAAATAATTTTTACACTTACCTTAGAAACACTAATTGGGCCATATAATACTGTAGGAGCCTTATAAGTTATTTAGTAAATCTTTGCTGGCCACTTTTTTTTAACTTAATATAGCCTAATTTCCGACTGTTTCAATCACTCTTAAACTGCATTTAGTCAGAAACGAGAGTGAAAAACAACATTTTAAACGATGTTGCTGGGATGAAATACTTCCAAAGAATAAAGGTGATCCAATAGGCTACATCGAAACATAGTAAATTGTATTAAATTATAAATAGGCTATATGTTATAAAAAGAAAATAATTTATAAGAATATGATCAGTTTGAGGTGTGATACATTTTGTCTTTATGACGTTTGTCTATCTTGTTTTGCGATTTTCTTTCTATCCCTTTCTAATAATACTTTTTGAAATGGAACATCAAAAGGCATAAATAATCTGTTCAAATAAAGATGGCAGATTTCGCGCTGCTTGGTGCACTCAGTCTACAATAAATGTTCATTGTTCTCTTGCATTATTTCACGAGCCTACCAATCTATTTATATTTTTAAATAGGGAAACACCAGATTAGGCTGTTTGTAATGTTAGCCAATTCACTGTACTGCACATTTGTGCTCTGCCAGATAAGGCAGTTTGAGTCTAAGTATAATTTGAACAAAACATCTTTTTGACATCGTCACGTGGTTTCCATCGAGATGGCTGACATCCAATGTCAAGAGTCAATATAATTGCCCTATCGCCCAGCCCTATAGTATCCCAATATCAACCATGTGTAACAAGTGCAATTTCTTTTTCTCTTAAAGATAAGTTTTAGGCTAGCTAAGATCCTACCCAGATCCTACCCTAAGATCCACAGATTGTCTTTCCGTCACGGCGTCTCCTCATGGTTTTCTATCTACACTGCTTAAAATAATTTAGGGACACTGTGATTGTGCTGCCAGCATAATATCTTGCAGCTAGAAGAACATTAATTTAGAAGATGTGCGTCCCTGATAAAAGTATCTACATTAGTCAGTGTACAAGAACACAAATTACAGATTTATTTAAACTCATAATCGTGAAGGCCAATTAACCTCTAGTTAATTCTGTTTGTGTGTTTCGTTAACTGGTGTTAACGCTGGTTAGTGTGTTTAGTTATCTGCTGTTAACTCTCAAATCAAGGGCTTGACGAGGTGGGTTAGGGAGCAGTGCTGTGTTTAGGACCTGTTCTGGAGAAGTGGAGGAGAAGCTAAGGACTGAGAGCGAGCGACGGTGGGTAGAGGACGATCTGTAGATGAATGTACTGTTGAGATTCAGAGCAGACACATAATCTGGAACATGCTTTCGTTTGCACTGACTTTGTCTGCTCCGGTTGACCTTTCCACAGAGCTGGCCGTTGTATAAACAGTGTTCATGTTGATTTAGAGGGCTGGTCTGGCTTCTCCCGACCCAGGATACCATGAGCACATGGCTGCTATCCTGCATGGAACCACACACTGGACTGCAGACGGATGGATGGACAGAACAAAGGATTGGTGACAGTGGATTTAGCTTAAGGGGCATCTTATTGGCTATAGTTCTTTACATTTGACACCTTATTGCCCTGGTCAGTATAGGGCTGTGGTCAAATGTAGTGCACACACAGAAGGAACAGGGGGGCATTTGTTCTCCAGGCCGGGTTGAGACAACAGGAGCAGTTCTGTGTAGCGGAGTGTGACTTCAGTTTAGAGAACAGTGACAGGACTGTCAGAGGACTGCAGGAGAGTCTGATCTGAGATCTGTCCTTGTTAGTCAGGAGAGTCTGATCTGAGATCTGTCCTTGTTAGTCAGGAGGGTCTGATCTGAGATCTGTCCTTGTTAGTCGGCTCACTCAAACGCATAGTATCGCGACTACGTTTTTGCGTCCGGGTCGGCATTTGCATTGTCTGCTTTTGAACTTGTGCATTCATTCATTCTGGTACAAAACTGCAGTGTTATTCATTCCCAGGTTTATAGTTTTTTTCATATTTGTAGGTGTGATATACACATCTCTGATAGGAAAAGGCTTTAGGTAAACTACGGCTGTTTGATGATTTGACACATTAATTTTGCTACATAACTTGATTGATCATGGATGTGTAGCTGCTGTTTACAGTGAAACGTATGGTTGGTCTCTCCAGTAAGAGGGAAAGAGAGCCTGCACAGAATGGTGTTTTTAAAGGGATGGTGTTGAGGATTTCTGCTGTTCTGCCTCGCTCTGATTAAAGGAACACTTAAAGATAATCCGTGTGAATAAACAAGTCTTTGTTGTTGGGGCGGAGGGGCTGTGTTCAGATCAGACATGGGTGGGGGGAGGGGGAAGAGAGATTTGGATTCTTAAATGTTTATCACCTCTTTCCCGGTCGCTAGGATCCTTGCCGTGCTTTCTGTGAGAGAGGAAGGATAAATATTTAATAATGGCGTGCATCCCATATGGGGCCCTGTTCACTTGGTAGTGTACTACTGTAGACCGGGGCCAAGTGGGGCTGTATAGGGCGCGGGGTGCCGTTTGGGTCGTGCTGGCGGTGTCTGAAATAGAGCTGTTACAGACTCTGCAGCTACATGAGGCTGCTGTTTCTACACACTTCAGCACTGTTCTGTCAGCTAATGGCTCTGGTACGCTGACGGCCCCAAGGTTGTTCGGGTGCTAGGTGTGTATGTGTGTGTGTGTGTGTGTGTGCGCACGTGCGTGCATGAGAGATGCACTTTAGATAGCCGCTGTGTTGAATATAATTGAGTGTCTGCCTACCCTTCTGTGTTAAGGGATTAACTATCATAGGAGGCTGGACATTGTTGTGTTTCTAAAGAGTGTCAGACACAGATACAGAGGCTGCTTTCCACACACATTTAGCTTCATGTAATTTAAGCCCACAGCTCGGTCCACAAACCAGCTGAATTTGCATAGCTCAATGAAAATGCAATGCACGTTGCTAGCCTGGGTTCTGAGTGGTGTTCTAGCATGTCCACATTGTCAGGCTTGTTCGGTGCTACTTGTACTGGGTCTTTTATTGTGCGTGTAAATCTTAGTGATACAGGGACGCTGTCGGCCAATACACGCTGGAATACACGATGGAAGTCATTTCAGCTGTTATTACTAGACTAAAGCCTGCAGGGCTTTTGAATAAACAAGGAATAGATTTTAATGCAGGGTGTTGCTAAATCTTTAACACCACTCAATACCAAAAATGGAATGTGTAGATTATAATGGAATTCCAAGTGTTGTTCTTGACTGCTAGATAATAATAACATCAATAAAAGCTAGCCACTATGAGAGCACAGATCATTTTCTAAACTGTAGGTGACAGGATATGTTTTGCACAGCACAAGGACAGTGCTGAGTTTGTGCTGCTATTGTTATTTTCGTCACATATGTTCAGGTCCTGATGTTGGTCTATCACGTCCAGAAGGGATGTTTTTAACCACATCACTGTTCATCTCTCAATCACACGGTACACTGCTCGTTTCTCCAAGAAGCCTCGTGGCGTCACAGTCGAGAGACGCATGGCCTCACAGGGTGTTAATCTCCACTGCTGGTCAGGAAACACCGCAGCTCTCAGGCTAATCTAATGTGATCGTTACTGGTTTCAATAACATTTTGCTGATCAGATTTTCTTTTATTGTATGCACAACATGTGTAAATGTAAACCAGTACCAGTTTAGGAAAGTTGTTCTACTCATACACAGCACATTAGGTATTTATTCTAATGCACATTTGTAGTGAATTAATTATGTCCATTAATTTGAAATGTAAGTAGCACCCCCCCCCCCCCACAACACTATTCCACTCAGGGCAACAAAAAAATCCAGAGGGAACACTGGTCAGACTGCAACATTAAAGATGTAAGATGTGACATACTTAATGGTCATCAATGCTTTTGGGAAAATAATAATTCTTCCTCCAGCCCGGCTGAACCATAGCAAATCCATAACACATGGAACAATCTTAATTTCTCTAACGCGTCAAGGCTGTGAAGGACACGTGTCACACAAACAGTCTCCCGTACGAGTGTTAAAGATAATGCAGAAGTAATGCAGGAAATGCCCCGTACTGCCCTGGATGTTTAAGTATGTAAATATTACTTCAGAGTTGTTGAGACGTTGTGCAACACACTGGGTCATAGACCTCGCATTACATTATAGCATTCCAGGGATGCACAATGCTAACTCACTGCTAAACTACCAACCAGCAGTTAGCTAGTTTCTCTTAACAAATGTACTGATATCACAAACCTAAAACACACAACCTCAGTGCCGTGAAGCAGCTTTGGCTTTTCTCTCTGTTCTTTCTGTCTAGTGAAGGATGTGAAATGTAATCTAATCCATCTCAGTAGTTGGCCATTAGGAAAGAGCAATATGTATGCAGCTGTGTGTGTGTGTGTGTGTGTGTGTGTTTGTCCGTGGCAGTTCCCTTCTAAATGGTTTTCTTCTTCCTTGTGACCTGGTCTACATTGGTGCCGTAGAGAGGGAGCAAGGTGCTGTTAGGCATGCAGAGCCACACTATCAGTTAGTGAACAAGTGTCTACTTCACTCTCCACTGGTCACTGCTAATCCCCTCTATCGCTAGGCTAACTGTACAATACCGCTTAACAACACTGTGTGTGTGTGTTAAAACCACATAGAAAAGCAGCTCTCCCCTATAGAACTAACGCACTGTTCTAGGCTCTGATGTTTTCTGTCAACAGATGTATTTCACACCAACGTTTATTTTAAGGTGTGTGTGCATGCCCGATGTGGCTGTTTGTGGTGTTCGGTGTAGGTGGCTTTGTCAGTTCAACACGCAGCCAGAAAGAGCGACCACAATAGTGTAGTGCCTTTTATCTGTATAGGGATAGTTGCTAATATGATTTACACAGTTAGCGCTGCATCATACAGGAAGCCCTGGGAAAGTCAGAGAACCCATGGTCGTCGTGACGCTGACTGTCCTGCAATGCACCATGTGGACCCCTTACCTTCTTCTAACAGAAGAATCTAGCCAATATAAAATTTTCCGAAATCAATGTAAAGTGAAACAATTACAAATTTTTGTATTTATAATCGTTAGTATACGAAGTTGTATCAAGCGCAATCGTGTGGACAAAGCCATAACCTTCTGTAGCACTCGCACTGGCTTGACCCTGGTTTACCTGAGTGAGAGAGCTGCCTGAATTAGCGAACTGGCTTTGCATTTGGATAAGTGAGTGATACGGAGTAAAACATACGTTGTCTGTTTAGGCAATTTAGAATGGACTAAATACTGTTCTTTATCAAGTGCATTACAATGTTTGAATGATATGATTAACATTTACATTTGAGTAATTTAGCAGAACACTTATCCAGAGTGACTTACAGTAAAAACAGGGACATTCCCTCTGGAGAAACTTAGGGTAAAGTGCCCTTGCCCAAGTACACAATGACATTTGGCACAGGAATCGATTCGGCAACACTCAAACTACAAGTCTCCCTCCCTAACCACTGAGCCGTCTTCTAGCTGGGGGCAAACGCTGTTCGCTTGGCAACACTATATTATGCCGGCAACACAAACTCTGATTTTTCTTTTCAAAATAATATAGCTCGTAATTTATGTGACAATCTGGTCCCTATAGAGCTAACTTCTACTCACTTCTAGGCCAAAGTAGTGCACAGTGTTTGGAAAATTGTGTGATTTGGAACACAATAGGTAGTGGTATGTGTGCTGAATTGTTTGTTATCTAATGAAATGCTTCTAGATTTAAGCAACATGATTAATTTCCACTACTGAGATGTTTGGTGGCCCTTCCACTCTGATGGTTAGTCCAAGGGTTAGCTTCTCCTGTGAACAACACCCAGAAACCAAATGTGTTTGTACTATATGTAGGCACAATAGCGAGGCATTGTTCATTTTAAGGAGGAGGATTTCCTTGTGAATAAATTTAAATATTCACATGACTCATTATCTTCAAGAAAGTTTTTCTAAAGATGCAAATGTATTAGTTGTTGTTTGATGTCCTGGCAAGCTGCAGGTGATCTACCTGGGTGGGCTTTAGATAATATATCAACCTCCTCCTCCTGACCCCGTCTCACCTCCTCCTCCTGACCC
>JACXGM010015220.1:0-21475 GCA_016801145.1 Umbra pygmaea | reverse complement strand
ATTCACCAGACACTACAGACCAAAACAAACACACAGCTCATTCACCAGACACTACAGACCAAAACAAAAACACACCAGATACTACAGACCATCATACACAACTCACTCACCAGACACTACAGACCTACAAAACAACGCTCACTCACCAGATGCTGCTGCCACAGTTTTTCTTAGTCAGATCAATCTCCTTTGGTGTTGTCTCGACTTTTGTCTGAATGCTGATGACTGAACGAGCTCTGATTCACAAGGTTAAAGGTTTGCCGGTCAAGGACATAGCACAAAAAATGTTATAACAAATTAAATGTCAAAAGAAAACATTGTGGATGACTACTTGCCATGGTTACCTGAAAAAAGACACAGTGTCAGAGAGAGAACCTACAGCCAGGTCAGGGTAGGAGTTCTTGTCCAGGTCCATTTTACCAGCTAGAGAATAACCAAACATTTTTATCTTTGTTGTGCCCGATAACACTTGTGCAGGTTTGGTTACCAGTCCTTGAGCTGAGCCATGGTAGATATACACCTTTCCTGCCCCCATGTCAGCATACGGTGCCCCCACAGCAATGTCTACAGAGACGGGCAGGATTAGACAGTGTGGTGTCTACATGTATACAAAAGACATGAATGCACACACATTGGTTTTCTGAGCCAGAAAAAGTATTCCCCATTTTACCCATCCCGATAACATAACCCTAATCCTAAACTTAACCTCAATCATGAATGCCTAAACTGAACCTACCTCTGAACCTAACATCTTTGTCGGGGTTAAAAGAACAATACAAACTTGCGGATATGTGTAATGAACCCAGGATTGCACACACGCTCCTCACCATTGTAACCATCCAGGTTGACATCTCTCAGGTTTTCTACAGCCAGTCCAAACATGGAGTTCTCATCCCCGTCTATCCTGGTGTACTTGGTCTTACTCCAGTCCCCATTGTTGTTAATGTAGACATAAATAGCTCCACCCACTGTCTTGTCTTTCAGAAAAAACTGAGGCGCTCCCACCACAAGATCATCCCACCTAGAGCCAGAGAGATGGGGGCATGACTCAGAAATAGACACAAGCTTATTCAACAGTCAAAGGGGAATGTAAGAGCCAATTTCCTTTGTTTGGGTGTAGGACACAAATTGTCCATTGGTGTCACTGTGTCCTTGAGTTCTGTCTCTTTAAGTAGGAACCTTTCAACGGGTAATAGGGGGGTGCTGTTAATGCACGTTATATGAAGATCATTGTGATCAATAAAAATCCATCAAAATGCAACGATGACTACTGGAGTGTATGATATCAACAGGAGGATACTGAGTGGTGGCAAGTAGACGAGAGCGCCTCAACTAGTTTACTAGTCATAGACTGTTTGTTTTTAAGTCTGTATAACAGCCCCTCGGTGACTTTAAGTTTAAGGCTTAGCCATTACAGGGAACTTTAAAAGTATTATAAGCAGGTGGTTCAAATTAAATGCTTATTGCTTTCAAACTGTGGAACTGTATATAATATATGGACCAAATAGCACCAGGGATGAGAGAAATGTTAACTTTTACTATTCTATATACATTGATAACCAGTTTAATATAAAATGCCCCAAAGAGTTATATAAAGATAAGTGAAAATGTTATTATTGTTCATAATGTAAGAGAACTCTAAACTACACTCACTGGCCACTTCATTAGGTACACCTGTTCAACTGCTTGTTAACGCAAATATCTAAACAGCCAATCATGTGGCAGCAAGTCAATGTATTTAGGCATGTAGACATGGTCAAGACAATCTGCTAAAGTTCAAATCAAGCATCAGAATGGGCAAGAAAGGTGATTTATGTGATTTTGAACATGGCATGGTTGTTGGTGCCAGACAACCTGGTATTTAGAATTTCAGCAAAGGGCTGATCTACTGGGATTTTCAGATAATGGTCCGGAAAAGACAAAATATCCCGTTAAGAGGCAGTTCTCTAGGTAAAAATGGCTTGTTTTATGGCAGAAGTCAGAAGACAATGGCCAGACTGGTTCGAGCTGATAGAAAGTCAACAGTAACTCAAATATCCACTGGTTACAACCAATGTATGCAGAAGAGCATCTCTGAACAAACACACTTTGAGCCTTGAACCAGATTGGCTACAGCAGCAGAAGACCACACCTGGTGCCACTCCTGTCAGATAAGAACAGGAAACTGAGGCTACAGTGTGCACAAGCCCACCACAATCTGACAATAGACAATTGGTAAAACATTGCCTGAATCTTGATTTCTGTTGTGACATTCAGATTGTAGGGTTAGAATTTGGCGTAAAACAACATGAAATCAAAATCCATCATGCTTTGTATCAGGCTGGAGGTTCAGGCTGGTGGTGGTGGTGTGATGATGTGGGGGTTATTTTCTTGCCACACTGGCCCCTTAATACCAACTGAGCATCATTTGAATGCCACAGTCTACCTGAGTAGTGTTGCTGACCATTCCCATCCCTTTATGACCACAGTGTACCCATCTTCTAATGGCTACTTCCAGCAGGATAACGCCATGTCACAAATCTCACATCACCTTAAATTGGTTTCTTGAACATGATAATGTGTTCACTGTACTCAAATGGCCTCCCCAGTCTCCAGATCTCAGTCCCATTGGGCACCTTTGGGATGTGGTGGAATAGGAGATTGGCATCATGGATGTGCAGCCAAACAAATGTGCAGCAACTGCGTGATGCAATATTGTCACTATGGACCAAAATCTCAAGAGGAATGTTTACAGAACCTTGTTGATTCTATGCAGTGAAAAATTAAAGCAGTACTGAAAGCAAAAGTGGGTCCAACCAGGAACAAACAAGTTCTACTTCATGAGGTGGCCAGTGAGTGTATAGCCGCTTTCCGACCGCACAGATTTTTGCAATTCCTAGAACAGAACGTTCCTAGAACCCTTTTATTCTTTTATTCCAACAGGAGAAATTTGGGGATTATTTAGTTCCTCTAAATCTTTCTGCTCCTACTCCAGAGTAGGGTCTTTCCCATTTCTCTTTTCCTTGGTCTACGTTGATTGGTCCAACTTGTAAATCATGCCCCTGGTTTTGTTTGCCTGTTGCATATACTACATATAATGCTGGAGCCTTCGTCTTCTGTGTTTCTCCGTTAAGTAGCTACTGAATTTCTATGACACCAGCCTAGTTTTTAAACGCCGCTGTTCGAACTCTAGTTATAAGAACATATAAACACAACACTCTTCTTTTATAATTGTATTAGATGTTGTTTTCAGCTTCGTAATCTTAACAAACAAACAGAAAGCCGCTGAACAAACCCAGCACTACTTGGGCTGAAAACAACCAGATCATCCACATACATAAGATTATTTACACACTTATCTCCAATAGTGGGTAATGCAATAGTGGGTACATAGCTCCAATAGTGGGTACGCAAGGTATTTTCAAGCATGTAGTTAAGTGTGGCCTTATATTTATACCCCAGTGAAACAGGAAGTCATGGATGACACATAAAGTAGACAATTTTAAATGAGCATTTTTGCAAAAATATCATGTACCCCCTGCAGTACTCCAAAGTACCCCTAGGGGTACACATACCTCCATTTGAGAAACACTGTTTTAAAACAAATGGCATATTTGCAAGGTGGGACATTTAAGATGAAAAAAGTGACTGGTCACCCCTCTTAAATATTCCTAATGATAAACAACAATCAACTTGTTTCATATTTTTGTTTGCATAATTCTGGATGGCAGTGTAAAAACATATCTCAAAGGTGGTTGTGCATATGTCCAAATTCTTCTGCTTATTATTCAAATTCTAGTGAAGTTCTCAGCTCTATCAGTGACTTCCTTCTATGCATGACATCTGGCAGTACAGGTCCTTCTAAAAAAATTAGCATATTGTGATAAAGTTCATTATTTTCCATAATGTAATGATAAAAATGAAACTTTCATATATTTTAGATTCATTGCACACCAACTGAAATATTTCAGGTAATTTATTGTTGTAATACTGATGATTTTGGCATACAGCTCATGAAAACCCAAAATCATTACATTATGGAAAATAATGAACTTTAACACAATATGCAAATTTTTTGAGAATGACCTGTAATTCAACATCATAACCTACGAATTAGATCACAACGTGGGCAAAGGTCAAGGAGGCCAAAGGGTCCATTGGGATTTTTAAAGCGCTATGTGTCATCTCGTACCCGTCTGCATTGAGATCCACCACAGCCAGATCATAGCCAAACGACGAGGCCAGCCCCTCCCCTTTCAGGATGTGCTCTGGCGTAAGTAAGGTATTCAAGGTCTTTGTTAGGAACACCACCTCTCCGCTGTGATTGGCTCTCGGAGCCCCAGCTACCACCGTCAGATGTTTCTTCTTAGTGATGGCATTCCCTGAGTCCAGAGAGAAGCCTGATAGGACAGAGGTAAACAACAATCATCAAATCATGATCTCAACACCCCAAAGATTATACAGATAGGCTTCAAACGAGGAGGCATCGCTTTAATGAATATTAGACTCCAGCACTTAAATGGGTTATAGAAACTGCACCGATATGAATGGAACACAGACAGTCTACACTGATATAGTATCAATCTGGCTAACAGCAATATTACAGCTGTTATATTAGTGGTTAATGATATTGCTAGAATACTGGATAAAATATAATATTGTGATGCTCTTTTAATTGAGCTGTTGAAGGCTTTTGATACAGTTGATCATTCTTTTCTGACGAAATTGACCTCAGTTTGGCCAAGGACACTTGCTTGTGGTTTAAGAGTTATCAGAGTGATAGGACCGAGGCCATTGTGACATATGGTGTCCAATATAATGTTCTAGCTGTTCGGGAGGGAGTTCCTCAAGGTTCGATGTTGGGTCATTTGTTGTTTACTCTCTTTGAAATTTGTAACAATGTGAGGAACTGTAAATATAATTTCTATGCTGATGACATGGTACTTTATGCTGCTGCTCAATCGCTTGATAAAACATTTGGTCTCCAATCAAATTGTTTTGCTTCTACAAAAATTCCTTACAGATCTTAAGGTAGTGTTGAATGCAAGTAAAACAAAATATATATTTTCTCTTTTAAGTTCAGAAATCAACCATATATTTGATCCTATTTCTACCCTGTACGGTTCTGTGTTCCCTTCTGCAAATACCTGGAAATTTGTTTAGATTAAGAATGATCATTTGAAAACACACATTGCTGGATGGAATGCAGCGCAAATGCTTAAATACTGTAACTCATGAAGCAAGATTCAGAAACGAGACAAACCTTGAAACAGACCCACCAGCAGCAGCGTCGCCAGACATTTTTCACTGGAGGTGCTAAGGGTGAGCTAGCTCAATGCATAGAGGTGCTGACATGAATTGCGTTCATGCGCGCTCAGGCGACCTGCACAGCTTTTTTAAAACTCAATGACACAAGTGTCTGTTCAATAGGAGAAATCTAAACAACATTTCACAATCTCAAAGTTCAATGCCTAATTCCCAAAGAGACATATAGCCTAGACAAATCACCATACTCTTAAAACTACGATTAAGGGACAGCACAATGAATGTGTTAATATTGCTCCAACACATTTTGTGTCAAATGTTCAGCATTGAAAAAGTCCAAAGTAAATGTACAAGGCTGGGTAAATCTGTTTTGTGAAGTTCTTAATTAATGACCAGGTAAGGGGAGTTCATAAATAACCATTAACCATAAGGAATACATTTTTACTCTTTGTTTTTAATTAATTGATAACTGTTTAGGTGTGAACTCCCTTTAGCTGGAAATTTATATCTGACATCCTCTGCTGATTGAGAATGTATTCATAGAGCAAATTGTGTAAACCATGCAGCTGACTTTTGTGATACAACATTTTATAGAAAAAACGCAATTGAACTTCCCTAATTATGAGGATGTTTCAATGTAAAAGACCATACATTTTTCACGCAAATAGCTACTTGTTATTTCACAAACGTATCTCACGCATAGTGGGACAAAGACTTGCGTGCTACCTCGACCTTACTCTCCCTGAATCAGCGAGCTGCCTGGTGAGCGAGATAGTAAAATAATTAGAACTACTTCAAGCGATTTAGGTACAACATAAACAAACTTTTTTTTTGATTTTTCCCTAAAATATACCTCGATGTTTAGAAATGCGAAGGTACATTATCGAGAGAAAATACTATATCTCGTTTTATATGAAAATATGGAATCCTTTCTGGGGGGCTAAGCTTATTCCTGGGGGTGCTTTAGCCCCGTCTCGCCCCAGCCTGCAGCCGCCGCTGCCCAGCAGAGCAAGTTCTTAAAATAAATAATAAAATGCTGCAGTTCTGATATCACAATGTCATCACCAAACTATTATTTAACAGGAGACCTTATTTTATCATGCTGAATAATGTAAATGCCTTAAACAGACATTGTATTCTCTTGAAGTGTATAAAATAGTTTTAATTACACTTCATTTTAAAAATGAATAGGGCCATATAATGCTGTAGTAGCCTTACAAGTTATTTAGTAAATCTATGTATTATTCTGTTCTCTTTTTTGCCTTAATGTAGCATACCTTCCGAATGTTTTGGTCACTGTCTTGAAATGTGTTTTGATAAATCAGAAATGAGAGAAAGAAAATTACTTTTCAAATGATGTTGTGAAAAAGAAATATTCTTTGCACTTCCTCACCGATTTGACACTTGGCAGTTTGTAATTTTCAGTCCAAATAATAAAGGTGATCCAGTAGGCTACTGGATTGTAGAAAATTATAGATAGGCTATATGTTTACAAACATAACATAATAAATAAGAGCTTAATCAGTTTGATGTTACTTGGATAGGTGAACACTTGTTTTCATTATTATAAATGTAGTATGGTGTACAATAAATTTAGTCTTTATAATTGAAGTTGTTTGTGACAAACTGACATGACTCCCTATGACATTTGTCTATCTTGCAATCTTGTTTTGTGTTGTTCTCTCTATATTTCTCCCATAACCTATAGCCTATTTGCAATAATACTTTCTGAAATTGAACCCTATTGCCCGGAATACATTGTTAATCATCAAAAATTCTGATAAATAAGATATGGCAGATTTTGCACTGCTTAATGCACTCAGCTCATTATACAATTAATGTTCACTTTTCTCTTGCATTACTTGCAATTACACTAGCCTACCACATCATTTGTTTGTATGGCCTATAGCAAATAGGGAAAACCCCAGATGAGGCTGTTTCTCATTTTAGCTAGCTAACTGTGCTGCAGGTTTGTGCACCGCCAGATAAGTTAACGCAAGTAAAGTAAAATTATAACAAAACGTTGTTTTTGATATCGTCACGTGGTTGTCATCGCCGAGAGTCTATATAATCGTCCAGTCCTATTAGTGTTGTATATGCACCATTCAAACGCATAATCAGAGTTGGAGACCATGCCCCTTACTCTTGGAAAGCTTTACAGAGAAACCTTTACCTTGATGCTTTGGCTCCTTTAGGACACTTCAAATATATGCTTAATGAGCCGTTTTCTGTTAAATGTTACTGTTAATTTGGTTTCCTTTTCATTGTATTATATTTTAATTTCTCTGTACGAAGGGCTCAGCTGGAAAAGAGAAGATTGATCTCAGTCTGACTTCTCTCTGTATAATAAAGGTGATCATGCATGACACAACACAAAGAAATTAGAACCAACAAAAACACATTACACCAACACATAACCATCACATTAGCAATCTGCACTGTCCAGATTCACTCATTTCTCGATCATATAGACCTGTATAAACCCTTGTAGTTGGAAGATGCAGACATTTTTAGACCTAGTTACAGATGTCTCTTGTCTAATTGAGGCAATCCTACTGCGTCAAAACATGATAAATTAAGTAAACATGTAATGGACTATAACAGACAGATAGTAGCACTAGACCGCTATACACTGTAAATGTTACGTGATCGGATCACAACATTTAGATAGCCTATTACTGTATTCAAACAGACAACACATTTTTTTATTATTGTATTGAAAGAAACATCACGTTTTGAAGAGAAGCTCACCAAAAATCGGTTTGAAAATATTACCTGCTTTCTAAGTAAATAAATGAACGTGTGTGTACTTCGTGGTAAACAAACTAATTCTGATGTTTTCTGCAGCTCTGTCTACAGGCCGCATAGATTAATGGAAAAGTCACTGCGCTTAAAAACAAGTGGTTCCCAGTTTGAATCAAGGCAGAGACAAAATTTGGTTGATATTAACAAATAAATGAAGTTTCTCTATATAATGTGTCTGACTTTTTTTAAGTATTTACATTAGGTTAACGATTAATGTATTTATGTATTTAACGTAAAGTATTTACGTTAGGTTCAGTACACTTTGCATCGAAAAAAAGTCAATTACAGTACGTTTTTCTAACAGACATCATGTTTTCAAAAGAAACTCACAAAAATTTAGAGATTGTATGCATTGTCGTCATTGGCAGATGAAGAGTAATTTGTATTTATAAGAAAAGCTGAAATTCGGCACACTCAAGATCATTACAAAAATTTTAATAATAAGGTTTGTCAGCTTACCGAAAGCTTATTATTATAATTGTTTCTGTAAGCTGACTTAAAGGTTATTATTAAAGCACTCCTGAATATTAACACAACCCAGTGGTGTAACAGGTTAATGATTTGCCTATGAAGCATGAGATCAAATCTCTGCTCTACCGGTGGAAAATTTTATTTTTCGAAATACGAGTGGGGGTATTTTTTATAAAAACATGGGCACAGTTAACTTCTCTTTTAACATAAAAGGGAAGAAGTTTGTGCAAACAGAATTTGCTGTATCACTTTCCGATTGGGAATCCCAGGTGAACTGAGGATTTAACAGGCTACAATCTATAGGAGTCCTCACTGAGTCTTTGACAGGTTGGATGAGGGGGAGGTGTGGGATGTGGGGGAGGTTTGTTCAGACCCAAGGCTGAACAAACCTCCCCCATAGACCTGTATAAACCCTTGTAGTTGGGTTTATACAGGGGCTAAAGGCAGACCCAAGGCTGCCTTTAGCACTTAATCTCAGAGTATTCATCATGTCTGCTGTGTCTGAGAAGGTTCCATCGCTGACCAATGCAGTATGAAGTGCCAAAATCTGGATAAACAAGAAATTGCGATCACCAGAGAAGTACGGACATACTGTGAAATAAATGATTTACAGATTGGCAAACACCTTTTGTCAGTGTAAACTGTACAAATAATACTGTGAACCTCTGAAATAGTAAAAAAAAAAAAACATCCTCCCGTGTTTCGAACCCGAGTCTCTTGCTTCTTAGATGAGTGCCTACTCCATCATGCTACGTGCCCTCTATAGATATCTACGCAAAACTGCAGTATTAGTTTGTGAACCACAGAGTACACTTGATATCTTCAAAACATGATGTCACTTTTAATAAAATTATATCTATTATATAACTCTTTAATGATTCAGATATACGCTAGGTAAAGGGTGATTCCCAATTCTCTGTCTTACCCCTTCCCCTAACCACTTCCCATTCGTTTTGCGTGTTCATGTGAGAGTAAGGGCTATCCCAATTCTCATTTTGATCTAGGGGTAGGGCTAAGGGGAAGGGGTAGATACCCCTTAAAACCAAGCATTTTACTTGAAACCAAGGGGTTCCAACAATACACTGGTTAACCGGCAACAATGGTGGCCAGATCATCCAGAGAGTCCCATAAATGTATTTCCGGCTTGAATAATTGATAAAAAAACCCATGCCAACCTATTGTGGAAGTGTCTTGTACATGTAAACTGTTGTCTAGAACCTTTGGTTATGAAGAGTACAGCTGAACACACAGAGGGACAGAGAAATGGATGAGGTACCTACCCAGGTAGCTGCTCTCAGGCACCGGAACTTCATTTGGCTTATGTAGGCCTATCTCATAGGGCCCATCATTATATATTTTAAGCTGCGGAAGAGTGCTGTTTTCCATCCTCACCACACCTGAAGGAAGGAGGTGACAGGATAACAAAAAACAATGAAAATGTTCATACCTGAGTGAAAAGTATAAACACAAAATGACCAACAATAAGTAAAGTGTTGGTCCCATATTTCATTTTTGTTCAGCATAAAGACAACATAGTTTCATTGCAGTTTTGCACCACAGTTCACACTCATAGAAAGGGATCATTTACAACAGAGTCCCTGAACAAATACAGTGCCTTGCGAAAGTATTCGCCCCCCTTGAATTTCTCAGTTTTTTTTTGTTAAACAGGTTGAAATATCCAATAAATTTTGTTTCACTTCATGATTGTGTCCCACTTGTTGTTGATTCTTCACAAAAAATTACAGTTTTATATCTTTATGTTTGAAGCCTGAAATGTGGCAAAAGGTTGAAATGTTCAAGGGGGCCGAATACTTTCGGGAAGGCACTGTATATATTTTTAGTATAAATGTGTACACAATTTATTTAATCGTGTGTAAAAATGTAATATGTTAATTGTATGAACATTGGAAGGTGTATAAGAATGTAACATTCCCCAGTTCCTCTTCCCTGGGAACTACAGCTTCCCTATTCTTGGCCACTCAGAACTACATTTCCCATACCCCGGACTCAATTATCCAAATTCAGTACACCTGCTCTCACTCTCTCATATATAAGACACACACACTCCATTGCCTCTTTGCGAGGTATTGTGAGTATTGATTTTCTCCATTCTGAGCATTCCATTACTATATTGTTATTCCGGTTTGACCTTTGCATTGTTTGTTGATATTTCTGCCTTGGATTTACCTTTGTACCTTCGCCTCCATTCTGATATTGTTATTCTGGCCTGACCCCTGCATTGTTTGGTTAAATCTTCTGCCTTGGATTCTCCTTTGAGCCTTCGCCTATGGTCTTGGATTTATATTCTGGCCTGACCCCTGCTCTGTTTAGAATATATACCTGTTTATAATAAACATTGTTCTTTTCTTACCCTTGGAGTATTCATTACAAAGAACATCAATCACATAGAAAATGTCTAATTTACCTCAATCTTGTTGAAGTATACTGAATTCAATCAAATTTAAAGAGCTAAAAAAAGTTTTAAAATATATTAAAAAATAGATATAAAAGCAAATTAAATGTCACCATGATTACCTGTACACGGGTCAGTGCTAATCTCTGAAACATTATAAATCTTGTGTAGTTTGTTAAGTTGCAAAGAGTTGTCACCTCTTTGCATATACTGTATGCAAATATTGCAGTATATGAAAACCTAACCTAAACCTCTTCTGATATTTCTCATTGGTTGTGTTCCATGTATAAACCCACCGCCTTAGGCCATTCGTGGTTCACCCAAATAATCACTGACTGACGATAACAAACAAAAACAAGAAAAACGCATCATTATTTCAGCCACTGCTAAGTCTTCATAATACTGACTGTACCCATGAGAAATTGAGTTAGTAGTGGTTTTCTTGCTTGAACAAAAACTTTGTGAAACAAATTAGCAATTAGAAAATGGCTGAGGGATTTAGCTTTCCAGTCGCTGTGGTCCAAACACATAGTAGACACCCCTTAAGTCCTAAACACTCTTGAATGAAATGTTATATGTTTTAAGTGCACTTGTGAAAGCAAGGTAGAGTGGTGAAGGTAGTGACTGGAGTTACCAACGCACCTAATGATGAGTCTGACCAATGAAGTCTGACAAAAAAGCGTTTTGTTATTAAAAGTTGTCACTTCATGGCCATCACTTTTACACATGTAACTACAGCTTGCATTGGTTTGAGTGAGTGAAGTGAAGATATTCACTAGTCCACTCAAGTAAAGTGTAGGGCCAAGGGGAGAGCTTTTTTTCACATTGAAACTGCACTTACAATGGCTATCAAAGGGTTTTCATAGGGATTCCTCTGAGTGAAAGTATTTAGGGATCGTATGTTCAGTATCGGGACTGGAGCGCATGATTGTTACTGTTTGTTTGAGGAAAGATTATAACGTGTGTTTCTGTTGACCTCAGTGGAGAAGGTATTTGACCAATAGAAATTATGCATTTTACCCTTTCTGGTGATTAAATGTTGTGTAAAATCTAACATTGGACATATGGACACATGGACCCACTGCTCTGACAGCAAAAACTCCCTCTGTTCCCTTTTTCATGTCAAATAAAGCGTAAAAATACATCAAACAATACCAAAAAAAGAGACCTCACCAAGTATAAAATTATCCTGAGCCCTGTACATATGTCTAGGCCCTTAGCCAGACCTGACAGGCCTGAAAGGATGAGTTAAGTTATCCATTACTGTTGTTCCAACCCGGATCCAGGAGATCTACCAGTTCACTATCAGTTCACTCCAGCTCACTATCAGTTCACTCCAGCTCACTATCAGTTCACTCCAGCTCACTATCAGTTCACTCCAGTTCACTATCAGTTCACTCCAAACCAGAGCTATCAAACCAATTCCACTGAGGTCCTAGTGCATGCTGCTTTTTCCTTTTAATTATTGCCCAAATAAGTACTAAACAGCGAAGTGAGGGGAGAACCTAACTAATTAGTGACCTAAATAATCAGTCAAGGAAAAAGTAGAACCTGCAGGCATTTAGCCATCAGTGGAATCGTTTTCACACCTGTGCTCCAACCCATATAAATGTTA
Source organism: Umbra pygmaea (assembly GCA_016801145.1). Lineage (NCBI taxonomy): Eukaryota > Metazoa > Chordata > Actinopteri > Esociformes > Umbridae > Umbra > Umbra pygmaea. Next base: position 8,927 of record JACXGM010015220.1, on the reverse strand, counting down.
CCTCATTCAGCTGATCAACCAGCTATTTATTAGAATCAGGTGTGGTAAATTATGTTTGGACTGAACGAATCAGGATGGGCTCTCTCCAGGGCCAGGTGATGCAGTAGTTTCTACTGTAATGCTTTCAGCTATGTGGGGAAGAGTAGTGTTTAAATAGAATGGATAGAAAGGCCATTGAACTGCTTGGCGTGGTCATTCGATTAGTACACACCAAAATGGCGATTGTTGTTAGTTGTCACGGTGACAACACACAAATCAGTTTAATGTGGAAGTAGGCTGCTAGATCGTTGCATTGGAATGGTACACATAAAAATGTCTGCCGCTCTGACCATTCTGCTACAATGATTTGAATTGGAATGGTCTCTATTTCTATGGCCGCCTCTTACCTTTCCAGTTGAACGCTCCAGGAGCTCCAAACACCAGGTAGTTATTAGGGTCAGGGGTGAAAGCCACAGACATTCCCTGTTGGCATGAGCCATACAATTCATGCCCCGCTTTCCGCCCCTCGCATAACTTCCAATTCCCTCCATCTTCGTCATTATCTTCATTGATGGATAGGTCCTGGCTCAGAACGTAACACCGGCCAAGGATGTTACGAGACTCAGCTTCTGAGTTCACATTACTACGTTGTTGGTAGCGATGAGCACAGGTCTGTTGACAAGGAGAAGAGATATTGGCTAGTGACACTGTCAATCAGACGTGGTGTCATTTAAGCACACACAGACAAACATATACAGTACACCAATCAGCTATAACATTATGAACACCTGCATAATATTATGTATATCCCCTTCTGCCGCCAAAGCAGCAGCCTCATACGCATCAAAAGTATTTTCCATTTTTCCCGATTTTTCATTTTGTCCTCAAAGTTGATGTGTTAGAAGCAAGAAAAGTGGGCAAGCATAAGGATTTGAGTGACTTTGACAAGAGCCAAATTGTGATGGCTAGACTACTTTGTCAGAGCATCTCCAAAACTGCAGCTCTTGTGTGGTATTCCCGGTCTGCAGTGTTCAGTACCTATCAGAAGTGGTCCAAGGAAGGATTAGCAGTGAAGCAACAGTGCTCATTGATGCACGTGGGGAGTGAAGGCTGGCCCGTGTGGTCCGATCCAACAGACAAGCTACTGTAGCTCAAATTGCTGAAAAAGTTAATGCTGGTTCTGATAGAAAGGTGTCACAACACACAGTGTATCGCAGTTTGTTGCATATGGGGCTGCTGTCGTGGCAGCAAAAGGAGGACCTAGATGCTATTAGGCAGGTGGCCATAATATGGCTGATCGGTGTATATGCACACAAACACACACACTTACCACAACTTTCCCCCCTGGTCCCTGGCTTTTCACCGTTACACCCATCCATTGGTTGTCCTTACTCTCAATCTGAAGGTTCTCTACACACACAAACACAATCATTAAATCATCACATCCACTACACACAACCATTACATCATCACATCCTCTACACACAATTATTACATCATCACATCCACTACACACACAATCATTACAGCATCACATCCTCTACACACAAACATTACATCATCACATCCACTACACACAACCATTACATCATCACATCCTCTACACACAATTATTACATCATCACATCCACTACACACAATTATTACATCATCACATCCACTACACACACAATCATTACAGCATCACATCCTCTACACACACAAACATCACATTATCACATCATCTACACACAATTATTAAATCATCACATCCTCTACACACACAATCATTACCTCATCACATCCTCTACAAACACAATCATTACCTCATCACATCCTCTACAGACAAAATCATTAGATCATCACATCCTCTACAAACACAATCATTACCTCATCACATCCTCTACAAACACAATCATTACCTCATCACATCCTGTACAGACAAAATCATTAGATCATCACATCCTCTACACACACAATCATTACGTCATCACATCCTCTACACACAAAATCCTTACATCATCACATCCTCTACACACAAAATCCTTACATCATCACATCCTCTACACACACAATCATTACATCATCACATTCTCTACACACACAATCATTACATCATCACATCCTCTACACACACAATCATTACCTCATCACATCCTCTATACACCATAATTAAATCATCACATCCTCTACACAAACAATCATTACCTCATCACCTTCTCTATACAAACAATAGTTATATCATCACATCCTCTACACCAGGGATGGGGTCTATTGATGCTCTAGAGTGTCAAACGCGATTATCAGATGCAAATAATGAGTTGTGGCTCATCTCTGTGCGTTAATCAGAGCTGGAGATATCGCGCCTCAAATCCAACAATGGTCAGGTCATTTTGCAGGGCTCTGCCAGTGCTCCTCCTGCTCTTCCTTGCACAAAGGCGAAGGTAGCGGTCCTGCTGCTGGGTTGTTTCCCTCCTATGGTCTCCTCCATGTCTCCTGATGTACTGGCCTGTCTCCTGGTAGTGCATCCATACTCTGGACACTACGCTCACAGACACAGCAAACCTTCTTGCACAGTTCACATTGATGTGCCATCCTGGATGAGCTGCACTACCTGAGCCACTTGTGTGGGTTGTAGACTCCGTCTCATGCTACCACTAGAGTGAAAGCACCGCCAGCATTCAAAAGTGACCAAAACATCAGCAAGGAAGCATAGGAACTGAGAAGTGGTCTGTGGTCACCACCTGCAGAACCACTCCTTTATTGGGGGTGTCTTGCTAATTGCCTATAATTTCCACCTGTTGCCTGTTCCATTTGCACAACAGCATGTGAAATTGATTATCAATCAGTGTTGCTTCCTGAGTGGACAGTGTGATTTCACAGAAGTGTGATTGACTTGGAGTTACATTGTGCTGTTAAGTGTTCCCTTTATTTTTTCGAGCAGTGTATTTGAAAAAAAGATTTTTGACTCAAATTCATTTTTTTATTAAAGGGATTTTTGCAGTTCCTAGAACATAACGTTCCTATAACCCTTTTTCTCATGTTTCGACTGGACAAATTTGGTGAATATTAAGTTCCTCGAACCAAAGTTTCTGCATTTCTTTCAGCTCCTACTTCACGGCAGGGTCTTTCCCTTTTCCCTTTTCCTAGGTGTATGTTGATTGGTCCAACTTATAAGTCACGCCGTCTGTAAATAAAGTCATGCCGTCTGTGTTAGCAAAACATTACTTGAATAACTTGACTACGTGAATTACTACGAGAATGGACGGAATGCTGAACTCGAATGATGTTCGAACTCCATTATGAGGATCCCGGCAAGGCACAACAGGAACATTCCAATGGCCTCCTCCATGCTGGTTTGTTTTATGTGGCGCTACGCTAAAGTCTAGTGTCGACGCTATAAAGACTGTTGCGGTGCTTGCGTCACTTCTTTACCCTTCCTAGCAGTTCCTATGGCCAATGTGAATGCAAATAGCAAAACCGCTTTTGGGGGAGAGTAGATAGAAGAACTGTTTAGAAGTGGACTGTTCCTATTACTACGTTCCTGTAACTACTTGGTCGGAAAGAGGCTATTGAGGCCAGATTGGAAATCTGTCCAGGACACAAGGGTTAAGACCCTTACTCTTACGAATAGTGACCAGTCAGGGCATCCATTTAACGTTCCATCCAAAAGAAGGCTGTCTTGCTGTATGTCCCAACTTCTCTCAAGATTCAGTTCACAGACAGATGTCCTGAATTTTTCTTTAGAATTCACTGGGTCAATTCAGAATGCATTGTTCAATCAATGATGGCTGGCCATCCTTGCCCAGATGCAGAAAAACTGTCGCAAACCAAGAAACCATTATGTCACAGATGGAATAAGTTTCTTACGCTGGAATGGAGTGTTTTCCTTTCGCCAAACATTACGCATCTCATTGAAACCAAAAGGTTTTATTTAAAAAAACTTCAAAAAATATGAGTTAAGCTACTTAGCTGTTTCTCTAGCAACTGCACAGATGTTGGCTTGTACTAAATGTGTTTAAGCCAAACAGTACAGTGGGCTATTAGGCTGTGTCTGATGTTGATAGACTCGAGTCTGTATCAACCCAAACATTTGAAATCGCTAACAAAAGCATTTAAAGCAGAATATTGTAAATGTGTGCCCTTTTAATACAATTTATTTTTACATAAGTGTTCAGACCTTTTATCACACATCCACTTTAAGGTATTGCTTCTAACGTTCAAAGCAAGTATGGCAATTATAACTTGTGTAATTTTCTACAATGGTTTCTTGCACCAGACATTTGCTTAGGGATCCAAACATCTAAGGAAACATTGTTCGGTATTATGGATTGTTCTTAAGGTTAGTCTTAGGGACAATGTGAATTTTAATGGGAATATACCTTTATCTGATAGAGTCCTACAAATAAAGAAATTGGTGTGCATGCAAAGAAGTGTATGTATTCAGAGTTGAGCCCACCATCTTTGTCAAACTCCACTCTTAAACAGGCGGGTGACGATGAGGTGATGTCACAATCATAGAGTCCCCCTGTGATCTTTTGACCTCCTATAGATTTGTCCCTCGGGGCACCAACCAGCAACCTGTAACACACACAAACCACATCACTAAACCAGACACACACACACATACACACATACGCACTCAAGGAGCAAAGGAACCTTCACAACATGACCTGTATGCTGATACCCATTTCAAATATTATCGTAATCTCTGTCATTGTCTAAAATACAGTTTCCAAATCTCAGACATAACACAGTGCTATTGTTAGCTGAAGTTGCTGTCAGTTCACTAGGAGAGAAATTGTATTCACTTCAAAAATCCACAGAACACCTTGCAGCACTTTCAAACTAGGCAAATTTGTTTGTCTATATTTCCCTCCAAAAAATATTGGGTTGATGCAATCATGCAAATATTAACAAACATCAACTTGTTCTGAAATGATTTGCAAGATGTTCAAAACTAGTCATTGTAAGCCTACACAAAACACTAGCTTAATTTGAAGTGCATCTAAAAATCATCTATTTCATCTTTAATGGTGCAATAACACAAGGTGACCCTTTCAGATGTTTCCACAGTATTTTATGGAAATTAGCTGTTAGTCAAACTATTTCAGTCAACATCCGTGTTGCAATGAGTGCTATAATGTCATTCTGACTCTCTGTCAGAAGAATCCCCACTCTCCTCCTAACACTTTGTGCCAATGCCTATCTCTTCCAGCAGACATTACAGAATGTTGCACGCACCCTTAACCAAACCGCCGTTCCCATGCTGTGGCCCCGCTAAAGCTCCCCTCATTCAAAGAGCCCTGTCATGACTGAAATTCACCCACAGTCACAAACTCCTAAGGGTGGAAAGACAGAAAATATGGACTGAGCATAGTGTTAATCTGAATTTAGTGGGTGCAAGTTCGTTCCTTTTGCATATATTACGTAAATTTGGTTAATTTCGGGATGATTGAATTTAGACAAGGGGAATTTAGAAGTTCCAGCACAGGTTTTAAAGAATCTCTCATGAGCTTAATGCCTTTTGTAATTAGTATACAAAATGTATGCCAGTGATGTCACTGGGGTGTTTTTTTAAACTAAAGCTCAATTCAGGGGAGGCAATCAGTTTCTGATGTTTATTTGTCCTGTCTCTGATTTGAGTTGATTCGAGAAGGCTGTCCTTCAGATATAAATAAGATAGAGAATACATTTTTCTTTGCTTGCATCCTTTCAGTAAATTTATAAATAAGAAGAGTTACAGGGATTTTGTTTTCTACAATGGCTAGTGCAAGTGATTCAATACCTGAGGAGCTGGATGATTTCAACTTTGTTCAAGTGTTATTGAACTGTAATATACAACCATGCACGTTTGAGCTGGAATACGGCACCTGCAGGAGCTATATCGGGTGACACAAGCTGCTGCAGCCACTGCTTTAAAGTGGCCATCGGTGATATTATTTAGTCCAGTGCGTACTCGCACTGGTGGTGTTTGTGTGGAAACTACTATAAATGTTTTTCAGTATCTCAAAAATAAACTTGAAAAAACAGCTGGACCCAGCGCTATCAGAGGTAAGGATCCGGTTAGTATGAGCTAGCATGTATTTTTTGTGTATATACTCGGATGAACGTGATGTAAAAATAAACTTATCGTTAACAGATTATTGATGAATCTGTACCAATTAGAGCTAGCTAGGTGGTATATCTCTCGATTAACTTCAGGGGTATTAGTGACCAATAATATTATAAAAATAATATGGGGAATGACCAACTAACTCAACGGGTCGTCTTGGGCCACAACGATCACTCAATCTGGGTGTAGCTGGATTTTTTTGTAGTTGTTTCTTTACCTTTAACAACTAACATGTATTTTACCTTGCAGGCTCTGGAATTCGATCTAGCAACCATTTGGTTAGTGTTCATTATATTCTAACCCATACATTACCTACAACCCCAATGATATTCATTAAGAACCAAAAACTGAGTCCTTGTTAAAAAACCCTAGCCCTGAATACCTCTGATGTTTTCTCTGACTCTTTTAAAGCTGAGCAAAGGCATTCCAGACTGCTTTGTATGGACAGATTCAATTTAGGATACGTTTTGAGAGTATGGAATCCCAGGACCAACAAAACATAGTAAAAAGAAAATAAGGATACAGTGCCTTGCGAAAGTATTCGGCCCCCTGGCACTTTTCGACCTTTTGCCACATTTCAGGCTTCAAACATAAATATATGAAACTGTAATTTTTTGTGAAGAATCAACAACAAGTGGGACACGATCATGAATTGGAACGAAATTTATTGGATATTTCAAACTTTTTTAACAAATAAAGAACTGAAAAATGTAATACTTTGTAGCGCCACCGTTTGCTGCGATTTCAGCTGTAAGTCGCTTGGGGTATGTCTCTATCAGTTTTGCACATCGAGAGACTGAAATTTTTGCCCATTCCTCCTTGCAAAACAGCTTGAGCTCAGTGAGGTTGGATGGAGAGCATTTGTGAACAGCAGTTTTCAGTTCTTTCCACAGATTCTCGATTGGATTCAGGTCTGGACTTTGACTTGGCCATTCTGGATATGTTTATTTGTGAACCATTCCATTGTAGATTTTGCTTTATGTTTTGGATCATTGTCTTGTTGGAAGACAAATCTCCGTCCCAGTCTCAGGTCTTTTGCAGACTCCATCAGGTATTCTTCCAGAATGGTCCTGTATTTGGCTCCATCCATCTTCCCATTAATTTTAGCCATCTTCCCTGTCCCTGCTGAAGAGAAGCAGGCCAAAACCATGATGCTGCCACCACCATGTTTGACAGTGGGGATGGTGTGTTAAGGGTGATGAACTGTGTTGCTTTTACGCCGAACATAACGTTTTGCATTGTCGCCAAAAAGTTCCATTTTGGTTTCATCTGACCAGAGCACCTTCTTCCACATGTTTGGTGTGTCTCCCAGGTGGCTTGTGGCAATCTTTAAATGACACTTTTTATGGATATCTTTCAAAAATGGCTTTCTTCTTGCCACTCTTCCATAAATATGACTGATTGTTGTCCTATGGACAGACTCGCCCACCTCAGCTGTAGATCTCTGCAGTTCATCCAGAGTGATCATGGGCCTCTTGGTTGAATCTCTGATCAGTCTTCTCATTGTATGAGCTTAAAGTTTAGAGGGACGGCCGGGTCTTTGTAGATTTGCAGTGGTCTGATACTCCTTCCATTTTAATATTATCGCTTGCACAGTGCTCCTTGGGATGTTTAAAGCTTGGGAAATCTTTCTGTATCCAAATATGGCTTTAAACTTCTCCACAACAGTATCTCGGACCTGCCTGGTGTGTTCCTTGTTCTTCATGATGCTCTCTGTGCTTTTAACGAACCTCTGAGACTATCACAGAGCAGGTGCATTTATACGGAGACTTTATTACACACAGGTGGATTCTAATTATCATCATTAGTAATATAGGTCAACATTGGATCATTCAGAGATCCTCACTGAACTTCTAGAAAGTGTGTTGCACTGAAAGTAAAGGGGGCTGAATAATTTTGCTCGCCCAATTTGTCAGTTTTTTATTTGTTAAAATGTTTGGAATATACAATAAATTTCGTTCCACTTCATGATTGTGTCCCACTTGTTGTTGCTTCTTCACCAAAACATTACAGCTTTATATCTTTATGTTTGAAGCCTGAAATGTGGCAAAAGGTTGAAATGTTCAAGGGGGCCGAATACTTTCGCAAGGCACTGTATATAAACATATATATATATACACATATATACATATATACACATATATATATACATATATACACATATATATATACATATATACACATATATATATATATATATATACATATACATCAGCCGCGGTCGGTGGATCTTAATTGGGGAGGACGGGCTCGTATTACGCTCAGAACCGGAGTGAATGGAATGGTGCGCAACGAACAAAACCAATTGTTTTTTTGATTTGCACACATTCCATTCACTCCGGTTCTGAGCGTAATACGAGCCTGTCCTCCCCAATTAAGATCCACCGACCGCGGCTGATATACATACACATATACATATATATATATATATATATATACATACATATATACATATACAGTGCCTTGCAAAAGTATTCGGCCCCCTTGATTATTTCGACCTTTTGCCACATTAGACATTTCCTCATTTCCTTTTACTGTACTATGTTTTGTCAGTCCTGGGATTCCGTATGAGAGAACGGCTCAAACAACACACAGATACACTTCAGGGAGGGGACACACTAGTGCACACAAACATGCTGGGAATCATTGTTGAACGCAGACAAGAGGAGCTCTTGGTGACAGGTCACAGCCACTGCACCCCAGCACCTCTAATACATACACTCAAGGATTCCCACAGTTAATCTTCACTAAAGCTCTGCATTTGTGTGTGTGTGTGTGTGTATGGGTGTGTGTGTGTGTGTGTGTGTGTGTGTGTGTGTGTGTGTGTGTGTGTGTGTGTGTGTGTGTGTGTGTG
>JACXGM010015219.1:17500-21605 GCA_016801145.1 Umbra pygmaea | reverse complement strand
GAGGACTGGACTATGGTGTTGGAGGACTGGACTATGGTTTTGGAGGACTAGGCTGGGGCGGTGAGCTAATGTATGGGACTCCAGATTGTGGTCTTTTGGAACAGACCTACAACACCTTTGTAGCCTCACAAAGCTAACCATGAATTACACTTTAATGCTTCCCTTATCATACATACCATGTTAATAGGGACAGTATTTCTGATGACATTACAGTATTTAATTGACAACATAACATGCTTTCTTACAGATCATAACCTGTCAGAGCCTTTAGATGGTATTTAGGAAATTACTGAAAAAATGTTTGACTCTTAGTTTGAGTACAGAAGATATTGTAAAAATATTTGGCTATTGTTTCATTACATTATGACACATTTCAGAAATGTAGAATATTTAGAGACAGCATTTTCAAATCAGCTGATTGCATACGTTTTTTACTTACAGTAGGTAGAATAACGTACAAAGAGAATAATTTATTACTATTATCATTATTAATATCTTTATCGTAGTGTTCCAGACAAATCCTCATAAACTACCAAACAAACGATTAGCCTGTGATAATTATCTTCATTAATACTAAGCAAATAAGAAAATTATCATTGACTTTCTGTTGTTATTACTGTATCAGTTTATCCTTTTATCCATGTAATCCTGCGGCGCCATTGACTAGACCTAACGCTTTAGAAGATAAATTACAGTTTTTTTCTCTGCCGTTTCTACTTTTTTCTTTAGCCTTTCTACATCAAACATGAAAGACTGACGATGTGCTGGGGGGAGAAAGGAGTAGGGGCAGAAAGAGACAGAGAAAGAGAGAGATGGACAGACAGTCAGCCAGAAAGACAGAGAGAGAGAGAGAGAGAGAGAGAGAGAGAGAGAGAGAGAGAGAGAGAGAGAGAGAGAGAGAGAGAGAGAGAGAGAGAAACCAGCATTGATTTCTACCCTAAGCGTTACAGCAGTGCTTCAAAGCTCCAAACTTCAGAGAGCGGCAGGACTCAGCATGTTGAGGCCGGGCTAGGTTGTCTGTCTGCGGCCAGGACTTCCCCCAGGGCCCGGGGAGGGCGACAGGCAGGCGGCACCGTCAAAACAATTATGAGATTGAGAGGAGAGCGAACTACACACCGGGATGGATCAGGACCAACCACTGTCAAAGAACACGCTGTTTCGGAAGGTGACATTTTAAACAGGAGCCTGTACTCTCCAATCTACCTACTAGATGGTAATATACAGGTCTAATTTACTACGTAATAGACCTGCTGTCATTAACGGAATTAGCTACTTTATTACAACACCACTTAACAGCCACACACACCGCTCTAATATACTGCAAGTAACCCCGTACATGGCCTTACACAATATGAGAAGAGTAAAGCTCAACATTTAGCCCCACTGGACTACAAACAATTTTCAAGTCAGCGAAACATTTGTAGATCATATTATTTCATCCAGTTTGTCTCTTTTCAAACGCCTCACTTTCTACTTGCTACATTCTGGACAATCAAATAATGTACAGTAGGGCCAATGCATCACAAGTTACAGTTTGATTACATTGGTTTGTATCATAAATGCTTGAGGAATTTCCCCAAGTCTTGCAGCAATCCAGCTTTACATTCCATAGCGCCTTACCTGCGTGTGGAGTGTGGTTGTGACCGGACAGGTCTAGCGTGGTGTACCTCCACGACAGAGATGGTCGGAGCAGTGCTCTGGTCTTTCTGCGCGGACTGCTGCAGTAGCCTAATAGACTATATTGGGCAGTCTGACAGGCATCCCTGAAATCTAACCCGCTATAAACAAATGATCCGTTAATCCGTCTGTCTTTCAGTCTGGCTTGTGCATAGCGTTTCGCATTAGCTCCTCCTCACATAGGAAAATTAGAGGTTTTCTCCTCCCCAGAATAATGATCAACCTGATGCAGGTAGATGAAAGGTTTAGACTTCTTCTTCACAGCTCCAATACGACATCTAGAGGCGAACCTCAGAATTACAACTTTAAAGTTGGCTATTGATGTACTACAGCGAAGTCAGCTTGCTTTTACATACCGGTATCTTTTGTTGAGCTTGCAAACTAGCAAATCATGCGTGGAACAGATAGAGAATGGTGTTTTGTACCCGTGATAAATAAATGAGTGGCAAAACCATTACCAGCAACATAGTGAAATTGACCCATAATATACAACCAGTGTGTACTTAAAAAATGCATGCCACTTCTATGATTTATATACTTCATTTTACTCGAATAAACAAAACAAATACATTATTTCTACTCAGTTGTATTGGATGTAATTTTGTTTTGTTATTTTCCCAAGGATTGTTTTTTTACAGTTTGTACCCCACTACTGGTTTGCTTCTGAGGCTAAGCAGGGTCGGGCCTATCCCTGGATGAGTGAGCCGATGCAGATGGAAGTGATGCTTGAGTTCCAGTAGGGGGCACTCCTCCCGTTGCTGTAGATGATAAAATGTTCTCAGTCAATTTGGCTGGTAAAATAACATTAGATAATAAAAAATTAACACTTCAAAATGTGTGCCTTTAAAGAACATCAAAGTTTTAGAGTGAAATAATATGATTTCTAATGTTCTTTCTGTATTATTATTGTTTAGGTATGGTTATGATATTTTTTGTAAACAAAGGTTACAAGTCAATGCCAGTTGTGACCAAATAGACTCCACCCCTCTGTCTCTCTGTGTCTCGCCTCTATGTCCGGTCCCTAAACCGCTTCATCTCCTCTCCTCCGGAGGAAAGTGAAGATAAAAGAGGTGCTTCTGAAGAGAGGCTTCTTTGAAGTCCTATAATTACTTCCTCCACATCTCCCTCCTCTCTATCGCTCTGTGCCTTAGACCTGCACCCCTCTAATCCCCTCATCTCTGATTCTCACTGGAGTTGCTTCCTTCCTTCTCTCCTTCCTGACAGACAGACAAACAGACAGGCAATGGAAAGCTGCAATGCACCCTGGGATAAAAACACCCATAATATTCCATTACACAGGGGCAGAGCCAAAGCATATAGATCCCCTGTCAGTTATCTTCTAAAGCCAACAATAATAAAGCCTATATCAATGTTTTATTAAAGTCAGCTGGAGTAGGAAGGTGTCACCTAGCTACCAAAGCCAAAACCAATATCAAGGTGGTCCTCTCTAAAACTTTACAATGTTTATTTACTACGTCACTGGAGTTCCACAAACACACATACTCACACTCTCGCACACATACAGTATACGTATGCTACCGTCTCAGTAGTACTTTACAGTCCTCAACAGGAGCAGATTTTGTTACCATGGTGACTGCATGCTAAGCTAACCTAGTTTCCACGGTGGAAGGACAGTGGAAGGAGACTAGGCTAGACTATACCTACAGGTTACATACTGTACACTACACTATATACATCGAGAATCTATGGCCGTGCCCATGTAGCACAATTAATGCACAGTAAGTCTGGAATATAGCATTGTATTGGACGATTGTATCTTCAAGGGTTCAAGATTTTCACAGGTTTTCTTTACATGTTATTTGTACACAGACCAATATTTGCAGTGGATAATTGAATTAATGAGGGTTTGATGACGCACACTCCACACGTGAGCAAGCGGGAGGTGCTTCCTCAAAAACACACACAACTCAGGAGTTTTAGATGCTGTGCTCTTCTCTGTGGGTGGTAGAAAACAGCACGGCTCCTCAGCATGGCAGGATGTCAGATCTGTGGGACTCAAGTTTGTCTGTATACACACAGACACCACTTCATTAACCACACAAACACACACACAGCTATCCCCCAGGGCCAGAGTTAAACATGAGAAGAGTGCAGATAGAGGTAGGCTGGGCAGGTAGAGACAGGTTGAGAAGTCTTTAACTTAAGGTTGTGGTAATATATCCCCTATTTTAAACCGGGTGGTATGAAACCTGAATGCTGATTGGCTGATAGCTAATATGAGAAGGTATGCCATGGGTATGACATCAAATCACAATTTACTGCTCTAATTTAGTTGGTGACTAAAATGCAATAAGTCATCTTCTCTGTATATATCAAAACTTCTCATGACTTACTATCCTGATGGTTTGAATCCTGAATGCTGATTGGTTGATAGCCATGGAGTATGACATCCCATTACATCTTATTG
>JACXGM010015219.1:0-12500 GCA_016801145.1 Umbra pygmaea | reverse complement strand
TCTGATATACAGTTGTGCTCAAATGTTTGCATACCCCTGGAGGATTGAAAATACATATACCATTTCTTTTATTACATTTTTTAATTTCCCCCATTTTCCTTCCTTCTTAATCCCCAGTAACCCTGCCTTTTTGGCAGCTTTGCAAATCCTTATCATGAGGGAATCTCATGACGTAGTCTGTCCTGCAATGCAGTGACTTAGCCCACTATGCCACGCGGACCCAAGATGTACCATTTTCAAAGAAAACACGAGCGAGCAGGCAAAAACAAAGCTTTTTCATTACTCGATTTATATTCAACTGTAAATCATAACAAATTGGTGACATGATAGAACACATCACAATAAAGAAAATAATGAAATTATGTTCAAATCTTTGCATACATTCGGTTCTCAATACGGTGTATTGCTCCCTTTAGCATCAATGACACTGTAATGTCTGGTGTAGAGAGGAGGCAAGTGCGGAAATCTATATTGCAGGAAATGAGCACTAACGAAACCAACAGAAAATACTGAGCAAAACTCGACGGAGTACATCAACAGGTAACAGAACTAAAATAACACACACAGGGATTAAATACACTGGTAATGAATGAAGGACTAAGAGCTCCTGAAACAGAGGACAAGACAAGTGATTGGTGGAATATGATGTCATTGTCCAGGAGAAACTGCACACTTAACAATCAGTCGGTGAGTGCGGAACTGATTGGCACCTGCCAAGGCCTTAGCCGTGACAGTACCCCCCCCAAAGGAGCGGCTTCAGCTGTGAAAGCCAAGCACAAGGAGGTGGGGCCCGGGGCACACATCACAGGCACAGGAAGTTGGAGTAGCACGGCAAGCGCTGGTGTAGGAGGCATAACTGCAGGTATCAGTAAAGGGGGTGGAGCTGCAGGTAGAGTCACCAGGGCAGGCTAGACCAGCACTGGACCTGGAGGCAGAGCAGCCAACATTAGTCCAGGAGGGCAGAGCATCACTCACCGGAATGGGAGGCAGAGCTTTAATCACCATAGCAGGAACCAGTGTGGCCGGCACTGGCCTAAGGGGCAGAGTTGCCTCATCTGGCCGTGAGAGCGGTGCGGCCGGCACTGGGCGATGGGGTGGAGCAATAGTCTCTGGCCGTGAGTGCAGTGCGGTGGGCTCCGGCCACTTCCAGAAGACCAGGCCAATTCCGAGTACTGATATGGATATTCAGCTCATCCCTATTATATACACTGTAATGAATGAAGGACTTGATGCGATTCGTGAAACAGAAGACAAGACAGATGACTGCACACTTAACAATCAGTCAGTGAGTTAGGAACTGATTGGCACCTGCTACGGCCTGAGCCATGACAGACAGCATGCCGTCTTTTGTGATAGAGGCCCTGAATTCTCGCAGGTGGTATAGCTGCCCATACGTCTTGGCAAAATGCCTCCAGGTCATGCAAAGTCTTTGGTCGTCTTGCACACCGTTTTTCTCCAGAGCAGCCTGTATGTCTCCAGAGGTTACCTTTTGGTTTTTCTTTGTATCCCGAACAATTCTTCTGGCTGAAATCTTTCATGGGCTACCCGACCTTTGCTTGGTATAAAGAGATCTCAGAATCTTCCACTTCTTAATAAGTGATTGAACAGTACTTACTGGCATTTGCAAGGCTTTGGATATCTTTTTATATCTTTTTCCAAATTTATGCAGTTCCAGTACCTTATTACGCAGGTCTTTTGACAGTTCTTTTCTCCTCCCCATAGCTCAGTATCTTGCCTGCTCAGTGCATCCACGTGAGAGCTAAAAAACTAATTGACTATTTCTACACAGACACTAATTGCAATTTAAAATGCCACAGGTGTGGGAAATTAATCTTTTTTTAAAATTTATATATAAAGATTTCAACAAGAAACAAGAACAGTAAATATACTGTGTTCTGCAATATATAAATACATTTCTACAATTTTCATCCCCCCAACATAAACCCACATAGTCATATTGTCAAAATCATTGCTGAAATTTCACAATTTCTGCCAGGTGATGCAAACCTATGACCACAACTGTAATACAAACTGATTTAATGCATGGTGTTATAATGTCCTCTCTCTGAATTAATAACACTGATATATACACACTTATATATTGCAAATTGTCTAATATAATACACATTGTCTAATACAAATCACACTGCCTTCTGAAACGTAGACTGGTATAATACATACTGTCTGAGTGGTGAGTGCTTTATATTGTACTGACCTCAGTGGAACTGGAACCGACAACCCCAGCTTTGTAAACATCATGCTCTACCAGCTGATGAACACAGGATACATATAAATATATACTGTAAATATAGGCCATAATGGGATGTATTGTTCTGTCTCAGAGTGCCTGTACACAGTCAACAAATGATGGACCCAAAATTACAAAAAAACAGATTGTTGCTGTAAGTAGGAACTTACCTGGTTAAGTAACTGTAAAATAAACATTAAATAAAATTTAGAAAAATGACAGACTCTGTAGGCAAGGCCTTGCCATTGGCAGTGCTGTCTTTTGAGAGGAGACCATCTATTTGCACAATAGATGGCCACAAAATGAGGTGGAAATGGAGCTGCCCTTCCTTACCGGCTGGAAAATGGCCACATTAGACCACATACTTACTTCCCTCAGAACATACATACTCACAAACACTTTACTGATAAACTCCTTTGTCTGTCGAAATACCGCAATGTGCAAACACATTATCAAGATTATTGGCCTGCTGCCTACACTGTCACAAGATAGAGAGGGAGAGAGAGGGTAGTGTGTAACCGGGGAGTAGAGATGATTTTACTTTGTTATTACCATGTACCCCCTCCCCATCCTTAAAAACACAGGGTTATGAGGTTAGCCTCTTGCCATTGTTAGTATGGAGATTACTTTAGTCACTCACATCTGGCGACAGGCCCTGTGCTATTCATACACAAAAGTGATCAGTTACCAATGTGACGTGCCAAATCATTTCTCTGTGCAGTTTTAGACTGAGCCAAACCGTTAGAGTTTCTGGCTTCTCCAGCAGGATTTTACAGAACAGTTGTAATTGAAGGCTTGAGCAAAGCACGTGTGTATGAACAAAGCTCATGTTATTTGTGTAAATGAGTAACAATTGTGTAAAAAAATATGTTAATCTATTCCATGCAATTCATTCACACGGAAATATTAATTAATTTGTGTACTCTAAACATTGTAGTTAATATCATTAAGGTTTTTCACATGACTAAAACACCTAAAAACAAGACAAGGGATAATGAGACGGTATAAATGAGCTAATAGAGACCTCCTGGGGTTCTCCATGTTGTAGCTTGTAGAGTTCTCAGAATCAGAACAACACAAAGCCTTCTGCCCTCTCATTATGCATGCCTCATTTCATGAGATGGATATTAAATTATAATAAACTCACCAGGGACACCAGCTACTGCTGCCCCTGGCCTCCTGGACAGCAATGTCTTTGTTTAGGTCTCCATTCATGAATAGTGTCATGTTGTAGAACTGCAGAAATCCCATCAAGTTGTCTAGTTTAGTCTCTGTTTACTAAACAAATACTATTAAACAAAACTAGCTAGCTTTAAAAATGTGTGGCCCATAACTTAAATAAAGTTTAGAATTTTGACAAATTGGATGACACCCTTTATACAAACCCACTCTGATTGGTCATTGCCCTATGATAATCATGGGTGATTTGCATAAAGTAGGGTAAAGCAGAACCATTTCTTTGCTTCACGTGCTATGCTCGTACTGCACACTGATCCCCTGTCCAAGTTGACCCTCTCCATTGAAATGAATAGGGTTTCAATGTTGACCCTCTCCATTGAAATGAATAGGGTTTCAATGTTGATGCTCTCCATTGAAATGAATAGGGATTCAATGTTGCAACGCTTTGAACAGACAGAGTTAGGGGCCACTAGAAGGCAGCCTAACATATTATCACAGAATCTACAGTAACAGTATATTCATAATCCCGGACAGGTTACTCATCATCGAGGTCTAAACTGTTATGAAAATCCAGTAATAACAATTTCCTCCGGTAGAGCACTACTGATGAATGATACCGTGGAAATGCCAGTGCCCGATGTCTCTCTCGGTTTCACCATCTCCCCTTTATGATGTGCTCGTGTGCAGCGTGTCACATCCTGTTTGCGACAACGGTCTGCTTTCTCTCTGTTTAGTCTACAGAAGGTGAGAGACAGGGCGGAAGGTGTCGTGAAAGGTGCCAGAGCGATGAGCTGTAAGTCAAACAGAGAGAGAGACGTCGCTGGAGGAAATGTGAACAGGATGTTTTTGATTAAGCTGATTGCCCCCACCCCCATAGATCTGTGAAGTGACCAGCTTGGAAGCAGAGCAGATCCACAGTACTGACAGAATGTAAAGCCTGTACCCCGTCAGTGCCTGGATGCTTGGAATTTACTGCATCCTCCCCGTGCCAGTGGACGAAGTGGTGTGTAATTGGCTATGTCTGTGTGTGTGTACAGGGAGATGGAGAGTTCATCATCTTTAGAGCCTCTTTCCCTCCCCCACCTCACTCTTTCTCTGGGTGAGGGATGCTGGTGATTATTCTGCTGGAAATTAAACCTCAGTTTCATCAAGAAGCCCGGGGATCTCACTCTCTCTCTCTCTCTCTCTCTCTCTCTCTCTCTCTCTCTCCTTTTTCAGCACTCTGTCTTTCTCTTCGTCATCCTCTGTGTGGGTGAAGTGATGTTTATCCTTAGGGAGTCATGGCAACCACCCTCCATTCTGACGTCCATTCAGTTTGACCAACTTTACCGAGACACTAGTTCTTGTCCCCTATTCTCACAGCCTAACTGGTGGGTCACATTTATCAAAATTTTTACATTTTAGTCATTTAGCAGACGCTCTTATCCAGAGCAACTTACAGTAAGTACAAGGACATCACCCTGGAGCGAATCAGGCTTAAGTGCCTTGCCCAAGGAGAAAACGACATTTGACCGGGAATTGAACCGGCAACCTGACGACTACAAGTCTGAATCCTTAACCACTGAGTTGTCTGACGCTCCGTACCAACTCCAACTGTCCTACCCTATCCTCACACCCTAACTGGTGGGTCACATACTGAAACCATAGTTCTGATCCACCTCCACTACTCAGACCCACACAGTAAAAACTTAGGTGTCAAATCAACACCCTAAGTGTTAAATTAACACTCCTCAGTGTGCATATAGGTCCACTGGACCTTTATAAACACTGAGAGTGTTAATTTAACACTGACTTTTTTGCTGTGCAGAGCCATGTCGACTGGCCACGTGGCACCGGTTCCATCTAGCCCCAGCTGAAGTCAGTGTGCAGAGAGCTGCTGGAGAAGGCAGAGGGAAACTGGGACAAGTGAACCCCTGCAGCGACACTTGTCTCCAAAATATACTTTTCTCTGCTAGTGCATTTACACCAATTCTCTCATTCAGTGTTTTTCGCGTTCCCTTCTCCCAAGCGCCTCAGCTCGCTCCCTCTCTCCGTCTCGCCGGCTTCCTTCGTGGCTGCTTCCCTCTTTGTCTCTCCCTCAGTGTCATGCTGGTGTGACTGGCATCCGAATGCCTATCTGCTGAATGCAGCTGCCGGCGCTCTCTGTTTCTCTCTCGCTTTCTCTCACTCGATAAAAATGAAACACAGCATCAGTATGAAAGTGTTTCCGGCTCTCTGTTCACACCTTGGAAAGCTTTAAGATGCCACCTCTTCATTGCCAGTCAGTCGCAGATGTGTAATAGTACAGTAGGCCTACCTGTCCCCTAGGGAAATCGTCAAATAGAGTTATTTATTTGATGTTCTACTCCAAATATGTCACTTATATTTACTGAGAAACAAGTACAGGTGTGTGTGTGTGTTTGTGAGAATGTGTCTACAGCTTCAAGGACTGCGCTCCTCTCTTTCTTTTTCTCTGTGTTTGTTCTTTCTCTCTCCTGCTAATCTGTCTTTTCTTGTCACAAAATAATGTATTTGATGTCTTCTATTGTTTTCCTTTAAGCTGAGCTTTTCAACAACATGCTGTCAGTCTCTTTTTAACTGTATCTCAACTTGCTGTTGTTCTATTGTGTCTGTTTTGTCCTGTTGTGTCTGTTCTATTGTGTCTGTTCTGTTGTTGTCTTTTCTGTTGTTGTCTTTTCTGTTGTTGTCTGTTCTGTTGTGTCTGTCATGTCCTGTTGTGTCTGTTCTGTTGTTGTCTTTTCTGTTATGTCTGTTCTATTGTGTCTGTTCTGTTTTTTTTCTTTTCTGTTGTTGTCTTTTCTGTTGTTGTCTGTTCTTTTGTGTGTTGTGTCTGACTGTTCTCTTGTTGTCTGTTCTGTCTTGTCGGTTCTGTTGTCTGTTCTTTTCTGTTGTGTCTGTGTAAATGCGTCTATTACAAGGCTCATTGATATCACTGCACCTTCATTAAGGCACAACTAGATCTGACTATAATTACAATTGTGTATTCCATTAAACCAACATGTTGTTTAATGAATGCTGATGGCGTGTAAAACAATATCTGCTGTACTCTTTCAATTGCCCTGCAAAACTGAAAGCAAAAATGCACAGGGTATGTGTTAGGCCTAAAGAATGAATGTTAAAATACTGGGTTGTTCAACAAATGTATATAAGTACTGTGGGAGTAAATAGTAAAACGTATGTACAGTCTCTACAGTGAAAGTTGATACATTGATGGTGTTTAGGTTCTCCACATCACCCACAGCATACATGAAACTACCTGTAGCAAACACGCAACACTATGCATACAATCTGTGGAACTGTGAGCGCACAACTTTGATGTGTCATACAGGCAACATACGGCTCAAGAAGCTGACAAAGATTTGTCAGTCTCTCTGCTGAGAATCTATATCTTTCATAATGGCACTCATCAGAGAAAGCCATCAGTTTTGTTGGTCTCCGAATATTCTTGCTTTTTTCTTAGCAATATTTTGAGAAAATGTATGCCATTTTCAGTTGAGAATTCATTGGTCAGCCATGCTTTTGTTCTTGTTGATCTGTTATCTAAACTATAAACAGCTCCAAAGCAGGTTAGGCTTTCATAATAAGTTACCATGGCGTTGTAACCCAGTAACAGGCAGTGTTGGGTAAAGCTACTTTTCAGTTACATTGTAGTTACATGTTGAGTTCACAAGTTTTGGGAAGTCCCTAAGTAAGACAAAATGATCAGGTAAATGGAGTTCATATCTTAACAGTAACTTATAAAACAAATAGAAAGAGTAAAGAAAATATCAATCATGGTCACCATTAAGATATAAACTCCATTTACCGGATCATTTTGTCTTAATTAGGGACTTCCCAAAACATGTGAACTCAGCAAGTAACTGGAATGTAACTGTACAAGCCACTTTACCCAAAACTGGTAACAGTTGAACCACCATTGTGAATCGTGATACTGAAACCCAGGGTTAAACTGAAGATAGCTTTCTGACCCCAAATCCTGCTTTGTAGTATTTGACGTAGTACTGGACTGATTCTGATCTGACTAACCAAGAGCGTTGCGTTTAACGCTCTGGCTCACACATGCTCAAACGCATACACACATGCTCAAGACACACACACACACACACACTCAGACAGACACACACACACACGCTCGGACACACATGCTCACACACAGACGTGCTCAGACACAGACGCACTCAGGCACACACACACACACACTCAGACAAACACACACTCAGACACACACACAGAAACACACATGCGCTCAGACACACATGCGTTTAGTTCCGCACACGCTCAGATACAGATACACACGCTCAGACACACACACATTCAGACACACAAACACACACATGGCAGACGTAGGAGCCGCTGGTGGTCTACAGACAGACAGGTGGGACAGACTGGTCTCTGCTGGTGGTCTGTGGGCAAGGTTCGGTGTTTCTCTGTCTGTCTGTGATTGGTATCATATGGCTGTGTTGATCTGTGAAACAATACTCACAGATTTTCAAGTGTGAAATCAAATGTGTTGACTGCAAGCTGCATTGTTGAGCATCAACTTGTGATGTGAATGACTGCAGAATTATGGATCTCTCTATTTCTTATACAGTTACAGTACAGGTTAGGGTTAACTCTATCTCTTATACAGTTACAGGTTAGGTGTTAACTCTATCTCTTATACAGTACAGGTTAGGGTTAACTCTATCTCTTATACAGTACAGGTTAGGGTTAACTCTATCTCTTATACAGTTACAGGTTAGGGTTAACTCTATCTCTTATACAGTACAGGTTAGGTGTTAACTCTATCTCTTATACAGTACAGGTTTGGGTTAACTCTATCTCTTATACAGGTTAGGGTTAACTCTATCTCTTATACAGTTACAGGTTAGGTGTTAACTCTATCTCTTATACAGTACAGGTTTGGGTTAACTCTATCTCTTATACAGGTTAGGGTTAACTCTATCTCTTATACAGTTACAGGTTAGGTGTTAACTCTATCTCTTATACAGTACAGGTTAGGGTTAACTCTATCTCTTATACAGGTTAGGGTTAACTCTATCTCTTATACAGTACAGGTTTGGGTTAACTCTATCTCTTATACAGTTACAGGACAGGTTAGGGTTAACTCTATCTCTTATACAGTACAGGTTAGGGTTAACTCTATCTCTTATACAGTTACAGTACAGGTTAGGGTTAACTCTATCTCTTATACAGGTTAGGGTTAACTCTATCTCTTATACAGTACAGGTTTGGGTTAACTCTATCTCTTATACAGTTACAGTACAGGTTAGGGTTAACTCTATCTCTTATACAGTACAGGTTAGGGCTAACTCTATCTCTTATACAGTTACAGGACAGGTTAGGGTTTACTCTAGCTGTTATACAGGTTAGGGTTAACTCTATCTCTTATACAGTACAGATTAGTGTTAACTCTATCTCTTATACATGTTAGGGTTAACTCTATCTCTTATACAGGTTAGGGTTAACTCTATCTCTTATACAGGACAGGTTAGGGTTAACTCTATCTCTTATACAGTACAGGTTAGGGCTAACTCTATCTCTTATACAGTACAGATTAGTGTTAACTCTATCTCTTATACAGTACAGGTTAGGTGTTAACTCTATCTCTTATACAGTACAGGTTAGTGTTAACTCTATCTCTTATACAGATTAGTGTTAACTCTATCTCTTATACAGTACAGATTAGTGTTAACTCTATCTCTTATACAGGTTAGGGTTAACTCTATCTCTTATACAGGTTAGGGTTAACTCTATCTCTTATACAGGTTAGGGTTAACTCTATATCTTATACAGTACAGGTTAGGTGTTAACTCTATCTCTTATACAGTACAGATTAGTGTTAACTCTATCTCTTATACAGGTTAGGGTTAACTCTATCTCTTATACAGGTTAGGGTTAACTCTATCTCTTATACAGGTTAGGGTTAACTCTATCTCTTATACAGGTTAGGGTTAACTCTATCTCTTATACAGTACAGGTTAGGTGTTAATTCTATCTCTTATACAGTTACAGTACAGGTTAGGGCTAACTCTATCTCTTATACAGTACAGGTTAGGGTTAACTCTATCTCTTATACAGTACAGGTTAGTGTTAACTCTATCTCTTATACAGGTTAGGGTTAACTCTATCTCTTATACAGGTTAGGGTTAACTCTATCTCTTATACAGAACAGGTTAGGTGTTAACTCTATCTCTTATACAGTACAGGTTAGGGTTAACTCTATCTCTTATACAGTACAGGTTAGTGTTAACTCTATCTCTTATACAGGTTAGGGTTAACTCTATCTCTTATACAGGTTAGGGTTAACTCTATCTCTTATACAGGTTAGGGCTAACTCTATCTCTTATACAGTACAGGTTAGGGCTAACTCTATCTCTTATACAGTACAGTTTAGGGCTAACTCTATTTCTTATACAGTACAGGTTTATCTCTTAGTTGTGGCTGTGTCCGTGTGGTTTCCCCAGACTACACACTGTTATAGACTCCTGCCCAGGCTGGATGGATTCACTTCACACACACACCACCATCACATACACACCCAACACAGTGACTCATAGCACCTGTCTGCCTTACTGTACCACTAAAAGTAGTCAATTTAGGACCAGAAATATATTCGCTTGCGTGTTTGTTTGTGTCTGTGGCAATCATTTATACATAAGTCCTAGACTAGATGTTTTTGAACAGCTGCTTCAGTGTCATTCATCCGACTAAATCACTGGAATTATAGAGTTTGCCCACTTCGCCACATTATATTTTGTCAGGGTCCTTCATGCGTGCAAGCGTGTGTGTGTGTGTTCATGTGTGTGTTTGTTGTGTTGGTATCTCCGTGTGACTGGGTGGTTTGATGGCCTGATCTTCACTTGTTGGTTCTCAGCTGCTCTGAAATGTCACACGTTAGTGATGTCACTAGACAGCTGCAATGCAGTGATGACATCACAACATCAGCACGTAGAAGCGGAGCCAGTCAGCTGTGACAGCAGTCTCCATGGGGACTGAGAGGGAAATTAGGGGAGGGGGCTACGTGTGGTTCTGTGGCCTGGGTTTGAATGTCTGCGTGAACATGAAAAGTCAACTTCTCTTCTGCTCCCTTTTAAGTGAGACTACATGTTCTCTATGCACATCGCACCAGATTCACTGCCTTGGCCATCGCAACACTTCTGTGAGGATGACAAGCTGAGGAAATATTGGCAAATTGATTATATTTCGTACATTCAGTTAACTTGACTTTGATCTTGATGTGGTTTTCTGTCTGTCACTTCTAGGTCTGTAAATCAGCTGAGAGAATAAAGGGGACTTGTTCTAATTTGCATAATTAAGAATTCAAATTGTAAAGGACTAACTGACCATAGTCAGTGGAGATGCACCCAGCATGCATTGTGTCTGGGGCCCATCTGCTCACTCCATCTGGAACAACACCAGTAGACAGACTGGACTCCACTGTCTTATCACACCCTCTCATCCCTCCACTCTCATCCCTCCACTCTCCTATCCCTCCATTTTCATGCCTCCACTCCCTCATCCCTCCACTCTCTCATCCCTCCACTCTCTCATCCGTCCACACTCGCATCCCTCCACTCTGTCATCCCTCCACTTTCTCATCCCTTCACCCCCTCATCCCTCCACTGTATCATCCCGCCACTTCCTTATCCCTCCACTCTCTCATCCCTCCACTCACTCATTCCTCCACTCACTCACCCCTCCGCTCACTCATCCCTACACTCACTCATCCCTCCACTTTCTCATCTCTCCACTCTCTCACCCCTCAACTCTCTCATTCCTCCACGCCCTCATCCCTCCAATCTTTCATCCCTCCACTCTCTCATGCATCCACTCTTTCATCCCTCCACACTCTCATCCCTCCACTCCCTCATCCCTACACTCTACTCCTTCCATTCCCTCATCCCTCCACTCTCTCATCCCTCCATTCCCTCATTCCTCCACTCTCTAATCCTTCCACTTTCTAATCCATCCACTCTCACCCCTACACTCTCATCCCTTCACTTTTTTATCCCTACACTCTCATCCCTACACTCTCATCCCTACACTCTCATCCCTCCACACCCTCATCCCTCTACTCTTTCATTCCTCCACTCCCTCATCCCTCCACTCTCATCCCTCCACTCTCTCATCCTTCCACTTCCTCATCCCTCCACTGTTTCATCCCTCCACTCTCTCATCCCTACACCCTCATCCCTCCACTCTCTCATCCCTCCACTCCCTCATCCCTCCACTCCCTCATCCCTACACTCTTTCAACCCTTCACTCTTTAATCCCCCCACTTTCATCCCTACACTCTCATCCCTACACTCTCTCATCCCTACACCCTCATCCCTACACTCTCATCTCTCCACTCCCTCATCCCTACACTCTTTCAACCCTTCACTCTCTAATCCCCCCACTTTCATCCCTACACTCTCATCCCTACACTCTCTCATCCCTACAACCTCATCCCTACACTCTCATCTCTCCACTTCATCATCCCTTCAATCTTTCATCCCTCCACTCTCATCCCTCCTCTCTCTTATCCCTCCACTCCCTCATCCTTCCACTCTCTCATCTTTCCACTCCCTAATCTTTCCACTCTCATCCCTCTACTCATTCCTCCACTCTCATCCCTCCACTCTCATCCCTCCACTCTCCTATCCCTCCATTCCCTATTCCCTACACTCTTTCAACCCTCCACTCTCTAATCCCTTTACTCTCATCCCTCCACTCTCATCCCTCCACTTTCTCATCCCTCCATTCTCTCATCCCTAAACTCTCTTATCCCTCCACTCCCTCATCCCTCCACTCCTTCATCCCTCCACTCGCTCATCCCTACACTCTTTCAACCTTCCACTCTCTAATCCCTCCACTTTCATCCCCTTCTTACCCCTCCACTCCCTCATCTCTCCACTCCCTCATCTCTCCACTCCCTCATCCCTCCAATCTTTCATCTCTCCACTCTCATCCCTCCACCCACTCCCTCATCTTTCCAATCCTTCATCCCTCCACTCCCTCATCCCACTACTCCCTCATCCCTCCACTGTCTCACCCCTCCAATCCCTCATCTTTCCACTCTCATCCCTCC
>JACXGM010015218.1:6989-21576 GCA_016801145.1 Umbra pygmaea | reverse complement strand
AAGCATTTGTGAAGCCACAACACGCACAACCTTGAGGCGGATGGGCTACAACAGCAGAAGACCCCACCGGGTACCACTCATCTCCACTACAAATAGGAAAAAGAGGCTACAATTTGCAAGAGCACACCAAAATTGGACAGTTGAAGACTGGAAAAATGTTGCCTGGTCTGATGAGTCTCAATTTCTGTTGAGACATTCATGGTAGAGTCAGAATTTGGCGTAAACAGAATGAGAACATGGATCCATCATGCCTTGTTACCACTGTGCAGGCTGGTGGTGGTGGTGTAATGGTTTGGGGGATGTTTTCTTGGCACACTTTAGGCCACATAGTGCCAATTGGGCATCGTTTAAATGCCACAGCCTACCTGAGCATTGTTTCTGACCATGTCCATCCCTTTATAGCCACCATGTACCCATCCTCTGATGGCTACTTCCAGCAGGATAATGCACATTGTCACAAAGCTCGAATAATTTTAAATTGGTTTCTTGAACATGACAATGAGTTCACTGTACTAAAATGGCCTCACAGTCACCAGATCTCAACCCAATAGAGCATCTTTGGGATGTGGTGGAACGGGAGCTTTGTGCACTGGATGTGCATCCCACAAATCTCCATCAACTGCAAGATGCTATCCTATCAATATGGGCCAACTTTTCTAAAGAATGCTTTCAGCACCTTGTTGAATCAATGCCACGTAGAATTAAGGCAGTTCTGAAGGCGAACGGGGGTCAAACACAGTATTAGTATGGTGTTCCTAATAATCCTTTAGGTGAGTGTATATTTACAATATAAGTTATCATTGTTTCGCCATATATGCCGATATAGGATCTATAAGTTATATACATATATGGCAAATATATGTGACAAATTCGCAGGAAAAAGTAGCGGAAGCAAATGCGAGGTGAGTTGGAACAGAGTTCCTCTTTTAATAATAAATGAACACAACCAAGATAGGATAATCAGTACTTGAAAAACAAATAACGCCTTAGCGAGAACATACCGGTATAATGAAGCACATCACTACAGTGTATAGTCCAAGCCTATATATGCACATAATGAGTCCAATCACTGGCAGGTGCGCATAGTTGGAGACGTGCGTAAAGGTGTCCTCCTGGGAATCTGCAGTGATGTGCGCAGCTCTGCCTTAGTACTCCAGAGAATCCGATCTCCAGGGTGTAGATGAATGTAGATTTGTTACAATATATTCGATTTCTAAAATGTATTTTTACAATAATTTGACAAATATTTAACAGTATAAGGGAAATAAGAACCATGTATAAGGTTTACTAATTATATTTAGATTCCCACTTTCTTTGTTTGTAGGAAAATAATTATATAAGACTTTTGACTGTCTCTGAATGCATCTCTCCACCAGCAACGTCCACCAAGGGAAAATGGCGGGCTGAAAGCCTCCTACATGCTGTATGGCCAATTTTATGCAGGGTGTGTTTTGGCCTCTCAGGCAAACTGCAATGGTTTACATGTGTAAATATTCACAAGTGTTAGAGAAATTTTGACATGTGCCTTACACAAAGGTAGAGCACGACTATACACATGAGAATGTCGGCTGATAGGCTGTTTGCAATTTAGCATAACACATATCACTGCTGCTCTATTAAAGTACGTCCTCTTCAGCCAATGCTGCCACTGGTTCTTCAAGAATCATCTCACAGAGATTGTGAAGGACACAACAGGCAACCACAATATTTGGCACTTTGCTTATGTGTGCATCAATCCGTTTCAGTAAGCCCTGCCACCTTTCTTTCAGCATACCGAAGGCACCCTCAAACTTCATCTTGGCACTACTTGAGATGAAGTATTTTTCTTCAGGTGTCAGATGCCCAGTGTCTGGATAGGCCTTCATCAACCATGGAAGCAGTGGGTAGGCTGAATCACAGAGAATAGCCAACTGGACTTGAACACTATATTACCTCAGTCATGTCCTGTAACAGAAAAAAAACTGAATGTCATATTATGACAATGTGCAGTGGTTTGAGTAGTATTGTACATCCTAATTACATGATTTTGTCATTTTGTTTATGAAGAATAAAGAGAGAATAGGCCTACCTCTGGCAGGAGAGCCCCACTTTCAGCACCAAGAAAAAGCTTACACTTTGTTTGAACACTGGCATCGTGCACACTTGATGAATGTGAACCTGGAATATAAAAATATATATTTTTTAAATATTTTAAAATGTATACTTAATAATACGAATTTGTGTCGCTTGCGCATCATGACTCCGACGCAACAACAGTTTCCATAATAGGTGATAAAAAATATCAAATATCCGACCACTAGACTTATTTCCAAAGATCTTAACAGGTATGAAAATAACAGTCTCAAACGTGCACTTCATGCAAGATGACCAAAGACTTTAAATGACCTGGAGGCATTTTGCCAAGATGAATGGGCAACTGTTTCTCCTGCAATAATTTGGGGCCTCTTAAACAACTATCACAAACGGCTGCACACTGTCATTGATGCTAAAGGGCAATTGCTAAGAGGCAATACACCTTATTGAGAACTGAGGGTATGCAGACATTTAAACAGGTGTATTTTCATTTTTTTCTTCGTTTCCATGTTTTGTTTCATGATTGTGTAATGTTGGGACTCGTAATGAAAATAAATAAAAAAGGCGAGGACGACTGGTTACTAACATGTTCCCATTTTTACTTCACTTCTTCTTCCTTACCCTTTTTACTCACATACAATTCCCCAAGCACACAGCCCCTAGCAGACTAGCTTCACATTGCAGTCCATGAACAACAGAAGATAACAGATTGTGCCATTCCATTATGATCTACAGTTGAACATGAATCCCATGTGATAAAAATATTTTTTGCCTGCTCATTCATGTTTTCTCAAAAAAATGGTACATCTATTACCATTTCTCCAGGGGTATGGAAACTTTTTGAGCAGAACTGTACATTTAAGAAACTACACCGCATTCCAAATTATTATGCAAATGATAAGTTACACTGATGTACTTAAATAGTCGATGCAAAAAACAGTCAGTATAATTTTCAAGTCATCATCCGTTAGGCTATAATTCAAATTTCATTGAACAAACAACCCAATTAAAACAGAATTTTTTTCAACAAAAAAAACTCAAAATTCACTGTTCCAAATTATTATGCACAACCGAGTCTCAAAACATTTTATAGGTTGTAAAGAGCTAAAAATGGTTATTTGTTAAATTTGTAGCATTAGGTCATATATCCTGAAATCAAATGCTATTTTATTAAACATCTTAACAGGGCAAGTTACATTTTAACATACAGTTCTATGCGAAGTTGAGGCACCCCTGACAATTTCCATGATTTTCATTCATAAATAATTGGGTGTTTGGATCAGCAATTTCATTTTGATCTATCAAATAACTAAAGGACACAGTAATATTTCGGTAGTGAAATAAAGTTAATTGGATTAACAGAAAATGTGCAATATGCATCAAAATGAAATTAGACAGGTACATAAATTTGAGCACCCATGTCATTTTGTTGATTTGACTACTTGTAACTTTCTAGCACTGTTTAATTGGAATGCACAATTGGTTTGGTGAGCTCATTAAGCCTTGAAATTCATAGACAGGTGCATGCAATCATGAGAAAAGGTATTTAAGGTAAGGTGGCCAATTGTAGGACCTGGTTCTCTTTGACTCTCCTCTGAAGAGTGGCAACATGGGGGCCTCAAAACAAATGTCAAATAACCTATAGACAAAGATTTTTCAACATTAAGGTTTAGGGGAAGGCTACAAAAAGCTATCGCAGAGATTTAAGCTGTCAGTGTCCACTGTGAGGAATATAGTCAGGAAAAGGAAGACCACAGGCATAGTTTTTGTTAAGGCCAGAAGTGGCAGGTCAAGTAAAATATTGGAGAGGCAAAGGAGAAAGATGGTGAGAACGGTCAAAAACAGCCCACAGACCTCCTCCAAAGACTTACAACCAGAGATGCTCATAAGTCTCTGAGCTAGAGTCCAAGTCAAGTCTCAAGTCTGTGAGCTAGAGTCCAAGTCAAGTCTCAAGTCTTTGAGCTTGAGTCCAAGTCAAGTCTCAAGTCTCTCATGGTTATGAGTGTTGTATTACCTGTGTTCTAATCCAGGCGGCTTAGAACACTACATAGCTATAAGAAATTCAAAAAGCATGTAAATGTAATACAGTATGTTATTATGTTATTAATGTTATTAAACAAATTTTAGCAAAATGTAAAACACTATTGCTGCCAAATACAAGGTCAATTATTAGACAGTTACTCTAAAATGATTAGCAATAATAATTGTAAAAAGCACAACCATGTAATGTGCACTGCGTCTACAACTAATGACAGCTTATAAACTAAGTCAACATATCCCCCAGAATCTCAAGTCCAGTGTAACGTTAACGATATAAAACAGGTAATGTTACATGATCAACAATTAACCTGTAACCTGTTTGCAGCGACTTAATAATTGACGCGGTGGCAGCCAGCGGGACGTAAATGATTACGTTTATCAACTACCACAAGTTTGGCAAGCAAACAAACGCTCATTCATCTTTTCATAACATCTAGCGAATGACAGTCGGAGTAACCTACCGTTGCCTTGGACGTAGCCAAAACAAGAAGCAAGCTAACGTTAGATGGCCAATGCTGAGCTAAAGATGTTTGCTAACCTATTAGGGTGCATTTTCAGGTGCCTGGTAAAATTAGATGTGGTTGAACCAGAATCCTTTATCATAATAGCACATATTTTGCATTCAGCGCTTCTTTTGTTGTATGACGTTTTTAAAGCCAGAGCTTATGATGAATGGCACAATAGATGCCGGTGCTCTCGACATGTTTGTGTTGTCCTCTCTCATCTGTGGCCACGCGCAGCAGATACCCACATATATCACGTAGTACTTAGGTTACGTAGGTAGTTTATAACGTGGAAAGGGGAATAACATTAAACTCATCAGATGATTCCTAAATATAAATATTGTTCACGAGTCACGCATCTCGAGTCCGAGTCAAGTCTGAAGTCTTTTGAGGACGAGTCTCAAGTCAAGTCTGAAGTCACTGTGTGTGCGACTTAAGTGCGACTCGAGTCCGAGTCTCAAACTCGAGTCCCCATCTCTGCTTACAACATCATCTTGCTGCAGATGGTGTCACTGTGCATCGTTCAACAATTCAGTTCACTTTGCACAAGGAGAAGCTGTACGGTAGAGTGATGCAGAAGAAGCCTTTTCTGCACACACACCACAAACAGAGTAATTTGAGGTAAACAAACTCACATTTGGACAAGCCAGCTTCATTTTGGAAGAAGGTGAGAGAAAACTTTGAGAAACTTTGAGAGACAAAATGAGAAAAAAAAACAGAAAATCACATTGTAGGATTTTTTAAGAATTTATTGGTAAATTATGGTGGAAAATTATGGAGCTAAAAGAGTCTCAATAAAGATAAATGCACACACTACATTCACAAATGCACACACAGGATTCATACATGCACACACATGATTCATACATGCACACATATGATTCATAATTACACACACTGGATACACAAATGCGCACAAAATTCACAAATGCACACACAAAATTTAAAAAGCACAGAAGATTCACAAATGCACACAAAATGCACAAATGCACACAAAATTCATAAACACACATACAATTCAGAAAGGCAAACAAAATTTACAAATGCACACAAGATTCAGAAATGCACAGGACACGATTCAGAAATGTATTTCTGATGCACACACAAATATATCTTGATTTACAAACTGCTTGCGGTCTGTGAAAGTCACTGCATTTGTGTGTGAATTTTGAGACTCCCCTGACGTGGCTCAACACACAAATGCGTTTTTTTAAACAGGGAATGATCTGCAACCAATCAGATATCTTCCTTGTTTTAGCCAATCACAAGAATGCACCCTGCGTGGGGGATTGTTGCACCAGGCTGGGAAGACTGAATCTGCAATAGGTAAGCAGCTTGGTGTGAAGAAATCAACTGTGGGAGCAATTGTATGGAAGACATACAAGACCACTGATAATCTCCCTCGATCCAGGGCTCCACGCAACATCTCACCACGTGGGGTCAAAATGATCACAAGAACGGTGAGCAAAAATCCCAGAACCACATTGGGGGACCTAGTGAATGACCTGCAGAGAGCTGGGACCAAAGTAACAAATGGCCCTTTTCCACCGAATTACCCGGAATATTTTGTCCCAGGAACTTTTTTTAAGGGGGCCTTTTTTGTCCCTCTAGACCACAGGTGTCAAACCGGTTCCACGGAGGGCCGAGTGTATGCTGGTTTTTGGTCTTTCCTTTCAATTAAAGCCCAATTAAGACGTAGACTGCCAGGTGAGGCGAGATCCTAACCAATTAGTGACATTCAATCATTCAGGTACAAGGTAAACGCGAAAACCTGCAGACACTAGGCCCTTTGTGGATCTGGTTTGACACCCCTGCTCTAGACCGTAGCAGTTTGTGTTCTGACCGGAGGTCTAGAGTACCGGGTGTCACAATGTCCATAGTCTTTGTGCCTGTTCTGTGTCACTACAGGGTGGTTTCTCCCCTAAATGTTTTGTTTTGGTTTTGTTTCCCGCTCCTTTTGTCACATGATCCCGACACATGTTTTGACACATGTCGCTGACGCCGTCGTCCGGACGTCCACCGCTGAGGCCACGGAACCTCCGGACCCCCTGCTCAGCTTGCACTGTGTTCCCTGCTGCCCTCCCTATATAGACAACACAAAATGTGCATTTAATACTTCATTTCAAGAACAGTTTTTTATTAAAGGTTGAAAATGAAATTAAAAGGAATGATACATAGTTTTAACCCTTCTCACAAAACATGGCCTCCCTCAAATCCTGCGAAATATTTAGAGCACCAATACTACATCTTACACGTGTCAGCTTTTAATTGTTGTGTTATTTTCAAGCATTTGGAAAAGGATAGAAATTGTCTTTAAATGTTTTTTTAGGCTATTGGTTTTATGTAAGCTAGTGTACTGCCTGATTACTGTAGATTATGTGGTAAGATACATTAACAAATATTGGTTAATCTCATTTATTGATGTTGTTAAAACCACACAGTAGAAACCCATTTCAGTAGCACAAACCCCTAAACCCAATTACGAATCATAAATCAAGAACTTTTTTCTCTTTAAGCAGACAACATGGCTTTGTACCTCGGCTTCCATGCGTTTCGGAAGTAGACTTGGGACGAGGGCTCACTGGTGCTCTCAAGAAACATGCTGAGCTCTGTCGCCTGCAGCAGACTGTGGGCAGCTGATTCATCTGAGAAATACGATGAGAAATTAAAAACTATAAAAAAGATGAGAGAATATTATTTTGATGTGATATTATTTACCTTCAACGAACTGGTCCACGGATTCTTGGCTAGCTTCCAACAATGTATGTCCCGAGTCTTGTTTGTGCTCTCCCAGAAAAAGGAAGGTCTGTGCCCCAATAACCGTTTGTGTGCCGGTCAGAACCATTAGTGTTGTTATGGTCCTTTATTTCTTTGTAGTTCTGCTTTAATATCTTTAGCTTCTCTCTCTCGGCACAGTTTTCCTGTGTGAACAATGCCCAGCGCAAACAACTGACTTGCTATTTTCAGATACACTTACTTTCTCATTACGATCGCCATTTCCAGCTCCCGCTGTATTTCATCCTCAGCATAAATGCAGAGTAAAGCCTGAACCTCGTCGTCGGTTTATCGGTCGTATTTTTTACATTCCAATTGAATGATTTTGAATTCGCTAATAAAACTGTTACTATTTACACGGTAGCGGAGTTTTAAAAATGGTGGTTGCAATGAAAAATTCTGCATGGATTCAACCAATCAAAACGCTACGTTCACCAAGCAATCAGCATGTTCTGTGCCAAAGTCCAACCCCCTAAATTTCAGGAACTTTCAAAAGTACTACCCTCCGAGGAGGTCATTCTTATGGGCTAAAAATCGACCCCGGACTTTATTTCGTTCCTGGGCCGCTTTGCGTGTTTCGACCAAAGTACCACCCCAAAGTCCCTAGTTCCTGGGGAAAGTTTCTGCTGTGGAAAAGGGCCAAAAGGCTACCATCAGTAACACACTATGCCGCCAGGGACTTAAATCATGCAGTGCCAGATGTTTTCCCCTGTTTAAGCCAGTACATGTCCAGGCCCATCTGAGGTTTGCTAGAGAGCATTTAGATGATCCAGAAGAAGATTGGGAGAATGTCATATGGTCAGATGAAACCAAAATGGAACCGTTTTAGTAAAAACTCAACTCATCCTGTTTGGAGGAGAAATAATGCTGAGTTGCATCCAAAGCAAACCATACCTACTGTGAAGCATGGGGGTGGAAACATCATGCTTTGGGCCTGTTTTTTTGCAAAGGGACCAGGATGACTGATCCTTGTAAAGGAAAGAATGAATTGGGCCATGTATCGTGAAATTTTAAGTCATTTTCCATCAGCAAGGGCATTGAAGTTGAAACGTGGCTGGGTCTTTCACCATGACAATGATCCAAAAACACACTGCCCGGGCAACAAAGTCAGCCTCTGGGGACTGAGAAAATACAGAAAAACCCTAGTCCCCCGGCAAATAAGCTATTGTAGCATAACATCTGGGGCTGAGACGTGGGGGGACAAGATATGTGGTCCTGCACAAAGAAAACATTGGGCAGGAGCAAGCAGACATGCTTCCAACACACCCACATTGCCGAGACCACACCTCCAAAGGGACACCAGCAGACCGAAACTACCCTGAGGGTGCCGTTGGAGTGAGGATATCCCAGTGGAGAGAGGGGAGCCTACCAGACATGCTAGCATGGGCGGATCATCAACAGTGCCGCTGTTCTCTTTTAGCCCCCTGGGCCAGACAATAAAATACCATAGAACTTACTGAAGAGATGAGTCATCAGCATAGACTTAAATGTTGAGACTGAGTCTGCGTCTCTCACATGGGTTGGCAGATCATTCCACAGAATTGGAGCTCTATATGAGATATAGAGCCCTTTCACCAGTTGTTTGTTTACACATTCTAGGAACAGTAAGGAGGCCGGCATCTTGTGAATGTAATATACGTGAAGGTATGTGTGGTAGCACCAAATCAGACAGATAACTAGGGCAAAGTCCATGTAGTCCTTTGTAGGTTAATAGATAAACTTTGAAATCAACCCTAGCCTTAATGGGCAGCCAGTGTAGAGAGGCTAGAATCGGGCTAAATGTTCCGATTTTGCGGTTCTAGTCAGAATTCTGGCAGGTATGTTAAGCACTAACTGAAGTTTTTTTATCCATTTTCGGAAACAGACTCGATTAATCAAACCACAAACTCTGTGCTACGTGAGCTGAACTGTAAACAATTTGTGTTTTCGCATTGCCAGCTGTAAGTCTTGCTCACTGATCTGCATGAATGAACGCAAAACCTCTTGCAATTGACGATTCCAAGTCACAGTTCAGCTCACGTAGCACATAGTTTCTGGTTTGACTAATCAAGTCTGTTTCCGAAGATGGCGGCTGCCTTGTAGACACGAACAGTAACGTCTTTTAAACTATATTTCTAATAAACTGTCTGTACACTTACAAAGTTCTCAATGTTTCGGTTAGCATGTAGGGACTTTATGCTACCGTGGAAGTGTGGTGCTATTTTGAGCTCTGTTAGTGGTCTATAATAGCGATTTATTTTTACTTAGTTTGTGCCCTCACAACTAGCGTTATACGGAAATTATCCGTTTGCACTTAAACTGGGCACTCATTCGATTAGCATGAAAACATATCCCAGAGAACGGTCGACTCGGTAGCAATGTGTTATTAACCCCTAGGTTCATTTTGTGCCAGAGTTGTCCATTAAGCATGGTTTTCTCTTTTGTTCCAGAAGCATCTCAAATGCATGACACCAATTGGAGTGAGAGTTGAAGCTACCAATGACTTGATCTTCTCTAGTAGCACTGTGTTAGTTGGAAAGTTTCCACACAAAAGTGACTGGAATACTTACATGGTTGATGAAGTCCATCACAATATAAACTGACAGTTTGAATTGATAAAAGATTATGAGTGAACAGTTTCAAGACGAATAAACTAGTTCCAAGAGAAGAAACCGATTTTAAGAAGAAAATTATGATATTTAATAGTCCCAAAGCGAGACATTGTCAATAAAGAAGATTAAGGTAAAGAAGATAAAGTAATGACTTCCGAGATGGAAAGTCAATGATTGAAGCTTTGGACCGGCAAGTCTGAAGACATGAACTAACAGTGAAGGATGAGGATGGACAATGTAAAGACAGGTGCTAGGAGAATCTAAGGGTTAGCTTACACAAATATTTAGAACATATTATACATTTGTGATTAGATGTTTTATGTGACATGCCAAGATAGGATGTGTTATATGACTTTCCGAGATAGAAAGATGATATATAAATGATGTAATTGAGAACTTTACATCCATGTATGTCCGCTTATCCGAGGTCGGGTCACGGGGGCAGCAACTCCAGCAGGGGACCCCAAACTTCCTTTTCCCGAGCTACATTAACCAGCTCTGACTCTGTGATCCTGAGGCATTCCCAGGCCATGTTGGAGATATCATACCACCGGCCACTCTCCTGAGGAAACACATGTTGGCATCTTGTACCCTGAATGTCGTTCTTTCGGTCATGACCCAGCCTTCATGAGAATAGGTGAGGTTAGGAACAAAAATTGACTGGTAGATCGAGACCTTTGCCTTCTGGCTCAGCTCTCTTTTTGTCTAAATGGTGCAATAAATTGAGTGTAATACCGCCCCCCACTGTGCCGATTCTCCAACCAATCTCCCGCTCCATTGTCCCCTCACTCCTTCACTTGGGGTAAGGACTCATTGAGTAGGCACTCCATCGGTTTCCTGCTGAGAACCATGGCCTCAGATTTAGAGGTGCTGATCCTCATCCCAGCCGCTTCACATTCGGCTGCAAACCTATCCAGTGAGTGCTGAAGTTCACAGGCCGATGATGCCATCAGGACCACATCATCTGCAGAAGCAGCGATGAGAGTCCCAGCCCACCGAACTACAACCATCCCCACCCCACCTACGCCTCAATATGCTTTCCATAAATACTACAAACAGGATTGTTGACAAGCACAGCTCTGGCGGAGGCCAACCCTCACCTGAAACAAGTCTGACTTACTGCAGAGAACCCGGACACAGCACTCGCTTTGGTCATTCAGAGATTGGAAGAAGGGACCCCCTCACCCCATACTCCCGCAGCACCTCCCACAGTATCTCCCGGGGGACCCAGTCATGCGTTTTCTCCAGATCCACAAAACACATGTAGACCGGATGGGCATACTCCCAGACCCCCTCCAGGATTCTTGCGAGAGTGAAGATCTCATCCGTTGTTCCACAACCAGGATGGAATCCGCATTGTTCCTCTTCAACCTGAGGTTCGACTATAGGCCGAACCCTCTTTTCCAGCACCTTGGAGTAGACTTTACCAGGGAGGCTGAGAAGTGTAATACCCCTATAATTGGCACACACACTCTGGTCCCCCTTTTCAAACAGTGGAAACACCACCCCGGTCTGCCACTCCTTTGGCACTGACTCAGACTTCCACGCAATGTTGAAGGCATATGAGTTGGATTCAGGGGTTCCTCAAAGTGCTCTTTCCACCACCCTATTACCTCCTCAGTTGAGGTCAACAGAGTCCCATCCTTACTGTATACAGCATGGATGGTTCCCCGCTTACCTCTCCTGAGGTGATGAACGGTTCTCCAGAAGCACCTTGGTGCCAACTGAAATTCCTTCTCCATGTCTTCTCCGAACTTCTCCCACACCCACTGCTTTGCCTCTTTCACAGGATAGGCAGCAGCCTTTCGGGCCCTTCGGTACCCTGCATCTGCCTCCGGAGTCCTCCGGGATAACATATCCTGGAAAGGTTCCTTCTTCAGTCGGACGACTTCCCTGACCACCGGTGTCCCCCACAGTGTTTGTGGGATACTGCCCCTTGAGGCACCCAAGAACCTAAGACCACAGATCCCCACCGCAGCTTCAGCAATGGAAGTTTTGAACATAGTCCACTCGGGTTCAATGCCCCCAGCCTTCATAGGGATGCACAAGGCGTGAGTTGAAAGGGGCCTCCTCCAGACGTTCCCAATTTACCCGCACTACCTATTTGGGCTTAGCAGGTCTGTCTAAAGTCTTCCCCCACCCCCTGACCCAACTCATCACCAGATGGTGTTCGGTTGACAGCTCCGCCCCTCTCTCCAACCGAGTGTCCAAAACATACGGGCTCAGATCCAACATGATCTCTCAGAAATCTGTGATACTACCACGGACACTTAACTTCAAACTCCGTAGCAGTTTCAAAGAATGGCAGAAAATTCTGTGAAATAAACATGGATCCTTAACTTCTAAATCCGTGGCAGTTTCATGGAATCGCATGATGACGTAGCAGAGTGTAAATAGCGTGGGTTTTGCAGGTTGGTAGACTGTGGATGGTGGGCAGGCGTAAAAACATATGACTCACATACCAAAGATTGCGAGTTTGAATCCATGCTGACACTTTGCATGTATTTTGTTTTTTATTCCAGCACGATGCAGACGTGTTGCAAATATTCTTTTTTATCCTTTTTTTCCTCACTATCACCATGGTTACAAACAATGCATTACGACATAATAGTGTTACATAGAGTTAACAGCAAGGTTTCTGAGTGGTTAAGGTTAGGGGTTTGGGTAAGGCTTACATTGAAATTACAGCAAGGTCTCTGATTGGTTAAGGTTAGGTTAGGGGTTTGGGTAAGGCTTAGATCCAATTTACAGCAAGGTTTCTGATTGGTTAAGGTTAGGGTAAGGGTTTGGGTAAGGCACAATTGGCCCAGGTCCGGAATTAGATCGAGTTAACAGCAAGGTTTCACTGTGCGCCCATCACAGACTTTTCTGTGAAACTGCCACTGATTTTGGTCCCAGTCCGTGACACTGCCACGGATTCTGAAGTTCAGACTCCGTGGCATGGATTTCTGAGAGATCAGGCTGAGTAGACCACACCAGGTGCCACTCCTGTCAGCTAAGAACAGGAAACAGAGGCTAAACTTTACAATTTGCACATTGTTAGAAAAACGTTGCCTGGTCTGACTGATGAGTCTTGATTTCTGCTGCGACATTTAAATGGTAGTGTCAGAATTTAGATAACATAAAGAGCATGAAAGCAGGGGTCAACAGTTCAGGCTGGTGTGGGTGGTGGTGTAATTGTGTGGAGGATTTTTTCTATTCTTGGCAAACTTTGCACCCCTTAGTACCAAATTAGCATTGTTTGAATGCCACTGCTTACCTGAGTATTGTTGCTGACAATGTCCATCCCATTTTGACCACAGTGTAGACATCTTCTAATGGCTACTTCCAGCAAAATAAAGTGTCATTTTACAAAACTCTCATCATCTCAAACTGATGTCAATATGGTCCATACTCTCTTTGGAATGTTTCCAGGACCTTGTTGAATCTTTGCCACAAAGAATTTAGGCATTTCTGAAGATAAAAGGTGTCCAACACGGTACTAGCACAGTGTACTAAGTAGCCATTGTGTGTATATATGATTGCAACTGTCCCCGAGGCATTTTATTTCTGTGGTATATACACTCACCTAAAGGATTAATAGGAACACCATACTAATACCTCGTTTGACCCCCTTTCGCCTTCAGACCTGCCTTAATTCTATGTGGCATTTATTCAACAAGGTGCTGAAAGCATTCTTTAGAAATGTTGGCCCATTTCGATAGTATAGCATCTTGCAGTTGAGATTTGTGGGATGCACATCCAGGGCACGAAGCTCCCGTTGCACCACATCCCAAAGATGCTCTATTGGGTTGAGATCTGGTAACTGTGGGGGGCCATTTTATCTACAGTGAACTCATTGTCATGTTCAAGAAACCAATTTGAAATGATTCAAGCTTTGTGACATGGTGCATTATCCTGCTGGAAGTAGCCATCAGAGGATGGGTACATGGTGGCTATAAAGGGATGGACATGGTCGGAAACAATGCTCAGGTAGGCCGTGGCATTTAAACGATGCCCAAATGGCACTAAGTGGCCTAAAGTGTGCCAGGAAAACATCCGCCAAACCATTACACCACCACCAGCCTGCACAGTGGTAACAAGCCATGATGGATTTATGTTCTCATACTGTTTACACCAAATTCTGACTCTACCATCTGAATGTCTCAA
Source organism: Umbra pygmaea (assembly GCA_016801145.1). Taxonomy (NCBI): domain Eukaryota; kingdom Metazoa; phylum Chordata; class Actinopteri; order Esociformes; family Umbridae; genus Umbra; species Umbra pygmaea. The sequence continues at coordinate 7,445 of JACXGM010015218.1, read as the reverse complement.
CAGAAATCGAGACTCATCAGACCAGCAACATTTTTCCAGTTTTCCACTGTCCAATGTTGGTGTGCTCTTGCAAATTGTAGCCTCTTTTTTTCTATTTGTAGTGGAGATGAGTGGTACCTGGTGGGGTCTTCTGCTGTTGTAACCCATCCGCCTTAAGGTTGTGCGTGTTGTGGCTCCACAAATGCTTTGCTGCATACCTCGGTTGTAACGAGTGGTTATTTCAGTCAAAGTTGCCCTTCTATCAGCTTGAAGCAGTAGGCCCATTCTCCTCTGACCTCTAGCATCAACAAGGCATTTTCGCCCACAGGACTGCCGCATACTGGATGTTTTTCCCTTTTCACACCATTCTTTGTAAACCCTAGAAATGGTTGTGCGTGAAAATCCCAGTAACTGAGCAGATTGTGAAATACTCAGACCGGCCCGTCTGGCACCAACAACCATGCCACGCTCAAAATT
>JACXGM010015217.1:0-13724 GCA_016801145.1 Umbra pygmaea | reverse complement strand
GAGGAGTATTCAATGCTTTAACTCCCTTGATACCCTATAAATAGATTTTGTATACCTGTCTCTTTTTTGTTGTGTGTTTTTCTTATAAGTTTGCATGCATCAACATATGTAGCTTTAATCTCAGGGCTTTTCTTCCTGCAATCCCCCCCCGAACACTCCCACCCCCCATCTCTGCATCTTCTCCCCTCCGGCACTTAGTGCAGTCAGCGAGAGTGCCGTGGCGCCCGGCCATCCGCTGAAGAGAGGGGAGCTCCACAACACCCCTTCTACACCGATCTATGAGAAGCCCGCAAACAGCCGGGAACTGTCAGGTAGTCATGTGACCGTAATGCTTACATACCAAGTCTCATGTTGGGTTGATGTGAAAAAGTTATTTTGAGTGTGTTGAAAGTTCTTGCTATTTACCACTTTGTGCTGTATGTGTACTGCAGGGATAGGCATATCTGTGTGACTCCAAAATTACATTAAGCACAAAAGTATGTAGTATTTGAAAATGGCTATATATTTCTTACCTTGACTACATTGAGTAAAGATCAAAAAAGGCTCTCATTATATTTTACAAAAACAAAATAAATTTCAGGCAGGATTTAGGCCATGACTCTTCTTTTGTCAACCATTTCTACAGTATACAGTATTCATTATACAAAATTCAAATAACCACACCAATTCTAGAACTTTCTGTACATTTCAGTTGCTGGACATAATGAGGATGTCTGCGGAGGCTGGTGCCATAGTGATGGAGCTGTTCTACGACGTTCCAGGAGAGTTGAATCCCCGGCACCTGGAGGGACACCTCTTTTTACAGATGAGGAACAGAAGCATATGGAACAGACGAAAGGCCATGGGGGTCATATTGGAAACAAAACACAACACAAAGCTCACAGTGATAGAAAGGGTATAATGAAACATACAAAAGAAAAGAAACAATCCGTTTCATCTTATCACATTTCCTCAATGTCTGTTTATCAGAATGGTGATGGCCAGCTAATCAAGAAAAGGTGTGAAGAGGAAAAAAAACAGAAGGAACTGTCAACCAATCACAGTGAAAGCACATCTCTGTCCACCAATCAAAGAGCAGAGTGGTTCCTTTCAACCGATCAATGTCAGGGTTTTATACCTTTACGAGACCATGGGAAAGAGTCAACATGTCATGACATGAATGTGGAAAATGATTTAATATGTGATGAGGCAGGACCTGATGGAAATGGTGCTACATTCTCTGTCTGTGAAAGTTTAGGGAAAATGTTGGAGAATCATTCACTCTTCTATAAAATAACAAGTGACATAAATCTGTCAGACACAGACATTACAATGACTGATGGACAATCATTATCCAATCACAAAGAAGAGATGGAGAATTCAACCAATGAGATTCCAACAGGAAATGAAGTAAACTATGGCGAGTTAAAACCAAGAAATCAACAAATCAAAGGTTGCCACCTGTCAGAATGTTTGAAAAGTCATGTTAATGGAGAAAAAGCAACTAATGAATTGCAAGACTTAACACATATGGACCTGAATGCAGACCGATCTAATAATCTAGCATCATGCACCTCCAAACCAAAACATGACTTGTGCATCTATGAAGAGATACCGGATATTGATGCTTTGTCCAAAGCAACAGAGGTACCTTGTCAAGGAAGTCAAAGGAATGTCAAGGAAAGTCAGAAATGTATAAAACCTAATCCCGAAACATTGGATTTTCCCGAATCAGAACAGCCTCTGTATACGTGTGGGATGACAAGAACTGTAAAAGGGGGTGGTGGAACCTTTGAGACAGAAGATAGGAATGTGAAACAAATAGAAATTGTAGAGTTAAAGGTGGATGATGCCAACAGCAGTTTAGCTGGAGGAAGCAAAGAGACTGTCGAAAAAGCTAGCGTTTCCAAAACCAATTCGTTAGGCCTCTACGACAGAGGAACGGATGATCGAATTGCCTCATTTGGAAGAGGAAGAGTAACAGTGCTGCGAACCAGTTTGTAGAGGGATAACAAAAATGAAGGATGAAAGGAAGATGTGAAAAAACATTAATGGAGAAGTGAGGAAGATTGGAGTGCATATACTAAAGTGATAAAAAGAAAAATCCTGTTCACGGGATAAGAACAAAGATGTTCAGGATATAACGTTGTTCTGAGAATAGTGGAATGAGATCATGAAGAAATGACATGGTTTAGAGAACGATTATGCAGGTTACCTATGGACACATTTGAAAGTGTCAATCATCAAATTAAATAATAACAAAGAGTTTACCTTGTTTGCGTAAAAATCAAAGGATAGACCCGGAGAAACAACTCTCTAATTAATTGACAGAGCTATGGATATCCAAATTATAGTTATAATAATATGTTGAACCTATATATATATTGTTGGTTACATTTTATTTGCTTGCAAACATTAAGATCAAACCAGCTGACTTTTTAAAATCTGATTGGGTTCAAATAAGCTACTGAGACATAAGTTATATTGTTTAAAAATCTTTAGTATGGTTACATACTGTATCATTCATTGGAATTCCAAAATATTAAAAGAAAACTGAGATTTACATGAATATCGGTTCAGACAGAAAAGAGTTACATGGAAATCACCATAGAAAATGTACTATATATACTTTACAAATTGTGATCATATGCAGGATGAATACAATGTAGGGCATTGTAATAGAAATAAACAAATGTAATGTCTAACGTCATAGGTTACCCACTAATTTCAACCTGTTTACATGTCTAACACTGAACTAATGTACAGTACACATTTTTCTGTTGGTTGTTTGTTCATTGTTCAACAAAAACGCTTAATATCATTTTCACTGTATAACATAACATGTGCTTGTGTTTATCTCAAATGTCCTGATTAATAAACATGTTTGACTTTACCATATGTTGCACTGAGATTGTATTATTTGAATACTATGAATAAATAGTACAGATATGTGGGGGGGTTATGCATGTTCTGTAGACTTGCACTCCTTTCATCTAGCGCTTTCTTTCGCTGAACACTGATTCTCCAGACTGCTCCTCCGTCTGCTTAACTCTTCTCTGACCAGGTTTAATGGAGAATTGCAATAGGTATTGAAAAATGCCGTTGTCACTTTAAATCCGTGCTGTGTCTCAGTCGATGACATCATTGTCTGAGAACACATTACATCACCTCTTGCCGGGCTCTCGCGCTCTTAAAGACAGCCCCACTACCTTCGGTTTAGACCGTGGCAAATTCAACCTATCTGTTTATCTGTCTCAATATCTATATATAGAAACTAAAAGTATATAGTAAACAATGCCATTTTGTTTAATTGCCTGATGCAAATTGAATATACTGGCTATCCTATGGTAGGTATATTTTACTTCTCCACATATCAATATTCATAATACAACATGACAGCTACACTCACAACCTTTACATTTGTCCTAAGTAATAAACATGAAAGCATTGTTGTCCTTTTGAATTCACTGCAACTGCTGTCTGACCATAATCAGCATATGAATAGCTTGTCAAATTATTGTTTGAATTATCTTGTTATAGATGAAAGACTTATGCCTGCCTTATGAGTAACATAATGTCCGCATATCTAATTACATTGATAGGCAAAATGAATGTGGATCAAGACACAGACAACTATCTAGGTACAAGCATTATGTTACATATCAAAATATAACTTAGATTGATGCAGTGAGTGAAATTCAAAATATTATGGCCCATTTAACAAACTTAAGAAGTTTTTGGTGTAAGTATAGCTTTTGATATTTGGACTGCACCTGCCCCCTCAGTCTTGTGGCCTAATTTCAGTTCCACCATTACAAAAGGGCTTATCTGGTGCAGCCTACATTATATTAGTCTATTGCAACACCAGGAAGAGCTGCTCCAATGATTTGTCAGCTAAGAAGGCCTATAAACTGCAGTGTATGGATGCCTGATAGCCTACACATCATTAATAATTATACTGACTAGCCTAATACACACATTAATATGGTTAGTTATATTATGGAACACTGCAGTGTACAAGCTGTGGTCCATACTTGATGGTTAAATGTCTCTCTGTCAACATGGCCATCATAGATATTAACTGTAGTCTATAATAAATCAAGTGTTTGTTTGGCTATTTTGTGTGTGCGTGTATCTGTGCTCACGCGTGCGTGTGCGCGTCAGCTTGCTCGCGTGTTTCTACGCGTGTGCGCGCGTAAATCACAGAGAGATGCGGAGAATGCTGAGAGAATGTTTCTTTAAGACCCATTACCTTCCAATCCGACAGAGGGAGAGGCTATGGTAAGGTGGTGTGCCGTTGCTCCCTGCTCCCTTATGCCGTTTACATGTGGAAAGGAGCGAGACGGGGGAAACCATATATCCGGGTTTTTGAAAGGAGCACAGACACAAAAATCCGCTCAGATGGATCCGAGTAAAATTTAACGACAGATTTGGATAATATGGACATCGCGCGATGACTGGTAAGAATGCAACTTCCACCGCCCTTCGAAACCCTTTTATGGCATTAAAAGAGAAAAGATGCACGTTATTGTAAAGGTGCAAATGAGTGTGAAAATGTGCGCGCGTTTATGTGTAGCGGATAACGAGTACCCTAACGTTTATTGTGTTGTCAGGAAGGGAGGGGGGATTCAGCGTTTGGAGTGAGGGAAAGAAATAAAATAAACGATGCAATGCTCGGTATGTCAGGCATTGACAGGTGCGTTAGCAACACACACGATTTATTTAGGGCGCGCGCTCGCTCCCGTTTGCACACAGTTAAGTGAGGTGATACCTAGAGAAAGAGCGACAGAGAGAGATAGAAATATAGCATTCCCTACCTACACATAACTGTGTATGTAGCATCTGCATTGCATAGTTTGTTATAAACCTTTGTTAGCTCATTACAAATGTACAATAGGCTAATAAACCTTTGCATGGTTCATACGGTTATTAATCAACCATTTCCCAGAATGCTGGTCACACGAATTGTTTAGCGGTTGTCTGTTGTTTATGTCAGAAATGAATTGTATAAAATGTTTGACATGCCATTTGGACAGGTTCAGTGTATTTTTAACGTGCGTTCTCACCAAGGAGTTTTTGCAGCCAATGATGCTTTGATCGGACTTGTCATTGTGAAAGCTCTTGTAAACTGCGGGCATTTTTATGAACATGTCTCAAATGCATATTCAAATACAAGTAGAGTATTTGTTAAATGGGTTGTCTGTGGTTGTCTGTTTTTATCGTATTTTTTCACCATACATTTAGAAATGTGGATTGCCTAACTGTCATCTTAAAACGCCATTGAGTTTTCAAACACCACCAGAGGTGCGATTAAATGCATGTTTGATTAGTTTTCACTCCTTTGATTCTGTCTGCCTAGATGCCGAAATCAGTTATTGATTCCAATGATGCGTTTCGAAATAGGGTTTCCTTGTGTTCGTTATTGTGAATATATGGCACAGTTTAAAGCACTGCCTTAGTCATCGTTAATGCGTAAACAGCTATACATTATTTTGTGTGTGTATACATTCTGAGTTTATATGACTGACGATGAACAGATCATGCCACCTAATTCCTCCATTGTCGGCAACAGTGCGAGCCCGCAGCCACACTCCCCTCCCCGCCCCAAAGATTGCTCCTTCCTTCGTTTCTCTCGTTCGACCGTTTTATATTTGCGTTAACCCCCCGTTCGTAGACAGCTGCTATTTTTGTAACCTAATACTGTACAAGATTGGGGCCTGCTCCTAATTGACCATAGTGCAACCATGGGTTTTTACTACAATGCCCTGCCGACAATAGCAACCATGATAGCAATGAAGGCTGGGTGTCGACAGAGATGATGGTGATGATGACAATTATGGTGATAAATAGTATACCGAGATCCTTTGGTCATTTAACGATTACATTCATCCACATTATGTGTTAGTTAGTTTGAGCTTCATAAAATACATGTTGTTGTCCTATACCTTACCATGAAATACAGTATGTTGGATCGGTTTTACAATAACAATTATTGACAATGTTGTTTATCGTTAAAAGGTTTGTTGACTATTTTTTTACATTCCACGAAGGTAATATAAGTACTACGAAGTGATTTATTATTTTTAGTGGAGTAGCCTGGCTTGGGCCATGTCTGGTAGGCTACTGGTCCTCAAATCTGTTTTTGCTTTGGAGCTCATAGCAGTGTTCTACATTGCTGATGAATGTGTTACTGTAAATATCCACATCTCTTGTGCTTTCTCCCTCACTGGTCCCATGCAGGCAGTGTGCTGGACATCAATAAGTTCACCTTCCTCAGGTGAATCACATGTGTAAGTGCTCAGCTGGAAGGAAAGCTTTTCACCTCCAGTAGCTCTCTAGATCCAGGGGCTTGAGACCTCTGCCTATACCAGTAGAAGGATGTCATGATGGACATACTCATTAGCATTCCTGGATGTGCCAGTAAAGGATGATATAATAACAGCAGGAACTCCTAATAACAGCAGGAACACAGGTACACAAAGTACCAGACCTCCTGGTTGGTGATGGGGAATGCTGGCTAGTTAGCTACTACTCAAACAGCCTCAATGTTATGGTGGACTGACTTGCCCTATGTAGCTACTGTAGAGGCCCTTTTCTTTTATTGAAATGTAATTGCTCAAGGAAGCTGTTCTGGTTCTCACTGGGGGTTTGACAACTTTTTCTTCTAGCCTAGCCTCATGTTTAGTTTAATCTGGTATTTCTTTGCACTAGGTTGGGAAAAAAACAAGCATTTACCTCCTTCTGGTTTCCAGGTCAGTGCTCGAAATGAAACACTGATCCCTAATCCTCACAGTTCACACACTGTAAGAAAGTTGTATGCAAAAGTCTAGGCACCCCTGTTTATTCCCAATACATTTTTTGGATTCATTGTTTGGATCAGCAATTTAATTTTGATCTATCAAATAACTGAAGGACACAGTAATATTTTGGTAGTGAAATGAGGTTCATTGGATTGACATAAAATGTGCAATATGCATCAAAATGAAATTAGATAGGTGCATAAATTTGGGCACCCTAGTCATTTTGTTGATTTGAAAACCTGTAAATACCTAGCACTGATTAATTGGAACACACAATTTGTTTGGTGAGCTCATTAAGCCATAAACTTCATTGACAGGTGCACTGTCAAACACTGTCAAAAACAGCCCATAGACCACCTCCAAAGAACTACAACATAATCTTGCTGCAGATTGTGTCACTGTGCATCGTTCAACAATTCAGCACACATTGCACAAGGAGAAGCTGTACGGGAGAGTGATGTGGAAGAAGCCTTTTATCCACACATGCCTCAAACAGAGTCGCTTGAAGTATACAAACGTACATTTGGACAAGCCAGCTTCATTTTGGAAGAAGGTGCTGTGGACTGATGGAACAAAGATGGAGTTATTTGGTCATAACAAGGGGTGTTCTGCATGGTGGCAAAAGAACACAGCATTCCAAGACAAACACTTGCTACCCACAGTAAAATTTGGTGGAGGTTCCATCATGCTGTGGGGCTGTGTGGCCAGTGCCGGTACTGGGAATCTTGTTGAGGGTTTCATGGATTCCACTCAATATCAGCAGATACTTGAGAATAATATAGAGGAATCAGTCACAAAGTTGAAGTTACACTGGGGCTGGATATTTCAACAAGACAACGACCCATAACACTGCACAAATTCTACTCTGGCATTTACGCAGAGGAACAAGTACCATGTTCTGGAATGGCCATCCCAGTCCCCAGACCTGAATATCATTGAAAATCTGATTTAAAGCGGGCTGTCCATGCTCGGCAACCATGAAACCTCACTGAACTGGAGATGTTTTGCGAGGAGGAATGGTCCAAAATACCTTCATCCAGAATCCAGACACTCATTACAGGCTATAGAAAGCGTTTAGATGCTGTTATTTCTTCTATGAGATTCTCAACTAAATATTGATGTAATATTTCTGTTGGAGTGCCCAAATTTATGCACCTGTCTAATTTCATTTTGATGCATATTGCGCATTTTCTGTCCATCCAATAAACCTAATTTCCCTACTGAAATATCACTGTGTCCTTGAGTTATTCGACAGATCAAAATGAAATCTTGTCTCTCTTCCTCTCCATGTCCTCTTGCTCACTCTCCTTCCTCTTGCTTCCTTCATCTTTCCCTCTGCTTACTTCTCTTCCTTCCTTTAATTGCAATTGAAAAACCTGCGGTTCATCTTCAGTAGAAGATGTTTGTCAAAATTGCGAGAATCCAGCCGTGCTCTCGCTGGGCTAAAGACAAGTCCTGCTATGCTAAATATTCATTCACAGGCTGCAGAGGCAGGTAGAGGTGTATTCAGCTTCACTGACAACTTGCAGACCGCAGGAAATGACTTTAGCAGATGTGTAAAAATTATTGGAGAATGACACTTGAGTAGAAGTACAGCTACTTTGTGTCATGACGTGCGGTGTGGATTGAGGGAGAGAGACCGGAGGCGGTAGAACGTGAGCGATACATGGGATTTTTATTTAGGAATCCCCAAAAAGGCAAAATAAACTAGTCACCGGAAGGAAATACACACGGTACAAACAAATAAACCTTGTGCTCTTGTAGCAGCACGGACACTAAAACAAATGAAACTAAGACAACACGTAACTCGGGAATGCAGAAACAAAAGACTTATTTGCTAAATGAAACACTCGGAATACTCAAAACATACACTTACGTAGAATCAGAAACACCCAGTGAAGGGGTGGTAAACCCACAATGCTCCAACCACCCTCCTCTTGGTCTGGGCACATTATATAGAAAAAGGTGAACCATCTAATGACACAAGGCTGTAGGAAATTAATAATCAAGCCGATACAGAAGTACTACCTCCTACCCTACAACAAGGAGCAAATCGCCCAGACCAAGGAGAGAGGTGTGGCCAAAATAAACACAGGGAATGCAATACACAGAAATAATCACGGGGGGGCTAGGAACCAATCAAGAAATTAGCATATTGTGATAAAGTTCATTATTTTCCATAATGTAATGATAAAAATTAAACTTTCATGTATTTTAGATTCATTGCACACCAACTGAAATATTTCAGGTCATTTATTGTTTTATTACTGATTTTGGCATAGAGCTCATGAAAACCCAAAATTCCTGGACCTGTACACAAGAATATACAAACACAAGGAAGGGTCAAAAAGTCCACCTAGGGCAGGATGTGACACTGTGCTAAAAACTTACTCCAGTAAGAGTGAAGAGTAAAACTCTTAAAGTATCTGAATTTAAATGTACTTAAGTACCAAAACTAAATATGTGATCATAAATGCACTTAAGTACATAAAGTAAAAGTAAAAATTGTTTTACATCTGTTAATGCATAATATAAATGGCAAAAGCCATAGCACTCATGTCAAATATTTCATAAACGTTTGTAGGACAGTGGTTCTCAAACCTCTCCTTAGGTGCCACCAGCAAGTCCATGTACTTAAACTATAACTGAGCGAGCACACCGGATTCAACTACTAATCAACACGTCAGTCATTAGTGAATCTGATCTGATAGTTCGGGGCTACAGCTAAACTTTGTAAACACATCTGGGAGGGCATGGCCATTCACAGAACTTTTAAACTGCATGTGCTGAAATGAGAAAAACAAAGGCACCCAAACACAAATAAAACAAACAGACTATTTGGGAATTGTTATTATTTTGATTATTTAGTTGACCTACAACATCATTATATTATGATAGCCTATATAAAATGATTTAAGTTGTACTTAGTTAAACAATGAAGTGTACAAGTATATTATTTTATTAATGTTTCATATGATTTTGATTTATTAACATTATTTGTGTGTCATTAAAAGGAGAGAAAGGTGCCACAATCTAATGTAAAGTATTTCACAAAACAATTTTGGACCAAATTCAATTGCAAATCAACAAAATAGGGAAATTCAATTATGCCATACAGTGCTATAGTAGTATACTATATCTGAAGTAATATCATTCCCAATTTCCCTGAATATGTTGCCTGATAAACTGGTTGTCAACAATAGGCATAATACCAAACATACAGAAACATACAGTTATCAAAAAGGCTAGCAAGAAAGGATAGTTTTCAACATAGCCCTTCATAATCTAACATCCTAATCATGGAACACAAACCTAATACTACATTTAATGCTAATACATTATGATGTGAAGGCAAACAATGTATTGTCACTAAACAACATTATTAGGTCTGTGATATTTAGCTGACTGCTGGTTAGCTAACAAATGCATTGTTTCATTTTGGCCAACCTAAAACTAACTACAGGCTGCTTGGCAAGTTAGCAAGTAGATACTACCTTCATGGGTGACTCCGGGATGGAAGAAGGGATGGACTACGTACTGGGTTCAGTCGGGCAGAAACGTTTCTCTCAACATGACATTCTGATTGGCGCAGGCTGTTCCAATGCGCGCTGCACATTTTCAGTTGGAATATTCATACATCGTTCTCGCCGTCCACACAGCTGCGCATAAAATGAGGATAGGCTACAATGTTGTAAGCTAATTGATCTACTGTAGTGTATACCACCCCTGAACTGCTAGGATACTTACAGTATCTTCTGGGAAAACATGTCACTTATACTTAAATGAGTGGAAAAGGTGTAACCAATCGTGAACACTGAAAGAAAACGAGTTTATAAAAAGCTTATACTTCCGTATACTTGGGACGACACTACAGCTCTTGGTGGGTGGGGTTTCACATTGATTTGCTCAATATTAAATGCATGGCTAAAGCGATTGGATAACAACTTAACTGAGATATTAGTAAATCATTTGTTTGGGCATTTCCTCCAATACGACTAATTTAAATTTTGTAGCGAGTAATGACTTTGTTTTTGAAAATGTAAAGAAGTAAAAGTATCAATTGTTGTAATAAAATGTAGTGAAGTAAAAGTACAAAGTTGGCAGACAGATACATACTCAAGTAAAGTACAGATACACAAAAAAAATACTTAAGTACAGTAACAAAGTATTAATACTTAGTTACTTTACACCACTGCAATTTTGCGCTGCCTTGTGCAGGAGGCCTGGGGAAGTCCAAGAACCCATGGTCAGGCTCGAACCCAAGACCATTGCAGGTAGACTGTCCTGCAATGCTGCAACATTTTATGCTTATGTTGACTGGTAAGTGGTGAAAGTGAGTTTTTGCTGAGGGGGCGGTAATTTAAAAACACTACAGGGCTGCCATGGGCCTGGCTGGTGAGGTGAGGGTATTTCTTCCTGCCTTATGATTACAAAACACAGGTAAATCTGATTGTAACAATCTGCACAATGTCTTTTCTTTATCCCGGTTTGAGTTGTAGGAGTTAAAAGCCTTTGGACAATTAAGAAGTAAGCAGTTGCTTAAAAGTTGATTAGCTGAAACAGATGAATTAGTGCTAAGGCTGGACAAAAAACATCTTGCAAGGGCTCTACTCTTCCAGGACCCAACTTGGTGACCGCACGTTTCGTTCACTTCCAAATTTAACACAGTGCTCCTCAACCGGTCTTTTCTCAGTACCCAAATTGAACCAAGTTGTATCAGTCACTACCCCATTTTGCATTTCAATTTTTTTCTTTATTGCTGAAGTGTTATCTGGAAGAAAAACCATGATGAGAGGAATTATATTAGACACAGGGAAGAGCATTCATACATTTTTCATAGCAATTCCATATTGCTCATATTCTTGTCGAAGAATTTTGGCATGCTCACTTTTTTGAGACCAAAAAATATACTTAATAGCTTTTCTATATTGTAGCCCTATTTTAAATAAATAAATTACACATTTCACACTGATGTATTTTTTATTAAAGAATGACTGAAGTTGTTATTTTTTTGCTAATGAGGATAGTGATTTTGTTTAAATACTTACAGCTCTAGAAGATAAATCATCATTTTCTGTGTATGTGTTTGGGACAAATGAACACTTTTGTTTTATTCCATAAACTACTGACAACATTTTTACCAAATTCAAAATAAAAATATTATCATTCAGAACACTTATTTGCAGAAAATAACTGGTCAAAATATAAAAAATATGTAGTGCTGTCAGATGTGAAATAATGCAAAGAAAATAACACATTTTTCTTTCTCAGCTAAACTTGTGGTCAGAGTTTCCATAACTAAATTCAGAATCCGACAATTGGCTATAGCTGTTAAAAAGTATAGGTTGTAATTTGTAAATCTATCCTAAAGCTACAATTAGACAGTTTATGGATTTTACATGTACAGTACATCTAGGTTGACTCACTTGTCATTTAGTGCTGCCTGGTACTATCCTCACAACAGTTTTGGAAACATGATACCATCTTTGATTACTGTGATAACTTGCAGCTCAATGGCAATGACATTTTCTAGCATTGAAGGAACATGTATGAAATCTAACAATGTGAGAACATAAGAAAAAAATGAATGATGAAATGAAAATTCACTTTCTCAGACTGAGTGGATCTGTCCATTATGATAACTATCAAACTTTAAAGCATTGAGGCATTTTATAAATTTATTTAAGAGTGCCATACACTCTTAAAAACAAGTATACGAAAAGGAGTTTGACCCATAGCTGAACCTTTTTAGGTTTCCAAACAAAATCATGTTTGGTTCCAGTGAGATGCCTCTTTGGTTATACAGTATATGGAACACGTTTTGGTTTCATGTAGAATCCTCAGTGAAAAGGGTTGTCTATGACCTGTATGTGTATGGTACTATTGAAGAGGTAAAGAGGTTACTAGAACACAATGCTTGAGGGAAAGATGCTGTGTGGGAAAAACTCCCTGTTGACTCACAGCAAAACTAGCCTATATTTAAGCCATATCTGTATCTGTAGTTAAACCTTTGTTGATGTAAAAATTTAAGTTTACAGAGTCTTTGTTACAGTGTAATTACATGCATAAGTACACTGTAAAAAGTATTGTAACAAAGTGTAACAACCCAATGTTACAGTGTAAATACATAATGTAACTGGAAGTAATTGTGTTATGTATCTACATGTGAAACAATTATCACTTTTTTTGAGCTTGTTACAAATGTGTAACAAAGAATTCTTGTTACCATGCATGTTACACATGTGTAAAAATTAAAGCTTGTTACCATGAGTTATCCATTCCTTTCATTTCAAGGACCCATAAGAGTTACCATAAGTCCTTTGGTCATCAACATTTTTTTTACACATACTCGTCTTGATACCAGCTTACTGGAATAGGAATCCATTAGCATTAACTTTTTCAAATCTTAAACAGAACATTTCTAAATGTTAGGCAGTGAAAACAAACAAATATATAAAATTCTGATTGACATAATTCCATTGTGGGCCTGTTTTAATAAAGAAATCATGAAGTATTTGAAATATACAGTATTTACTTCATTAATACAATTCACCATAGGAGCACAACATAGTTGCTAACATCTTTTTCTTTATTATGATTATTTTGTCTATCCTACACATATCAATTTACCTTGGATAAATGAAGTTTAATATATCATGTTGAAAAGATCATAACCATCAGGCTTTAGTGATGAGACCAAATATTATCACCATCACCATGCTTGGTGATAGGGACAAAGGCACCATCCTATGGAGCTAAAACAGTCTCAATAAAGATAAATGCACACACTACATTCACATATACACAAACAGGATTCATACATGCACACACATGATTCATACATGCACACACATGATTCATACATGCACACACATGATTCATAAATACACACACAGGATACACAAATGCACAGAAAATTCACAAATGCACACACAAAAATTTAAA